>PVHP010003563.1:0-77681 GCA_004024765.1 Zapus hudsonius
GCCATGAGGACCGGGCTAAGTACTAAGCTATCCAGGGTCCCCTGCCACAGGGACTGATCCAGACGGCCCACGGAGGAGGATATCCAGCTGATTGGGGATGGGGAGGGGGGCATTGGGGAATTGGGGATAACAACTCATTGTTTGCCCACTGAATAATGTAACTCATTATGGACAATAAATATATATTTAAGAAAAAAAACTTTCAATTTGGCATTAAAATAAAGTTAAAGCAATGAAACAAAAAAAAAATCAAATAATGCGTTCACTCTATCACACCTTCCAAGGCTCAGGGTCCATGACAGAAGAACTGTCAGAAAGAATATAAGAGCCAAAGGAAGGGTAGGACTGTTTACAATGCAATATTCCAGACACAAAATGGTCTTGATATTCATGACTTCCCAGTGCCTGATTAATACCTACATAAGACCTTCATAATAGAAGGAAAAGATGATAACATCGAAACACAATAGAGACTAATTGAGAGGGGGATACGATGGCGGATGAACTTTTCTTCCTCTATCTCTCCCTTCTATTTATTTTCTCTCATCCCCTTTCTCTTGGCTTCAGAACCCCCATTCTCCCCACTCCCCTTAAGCTACAGTACAAGACCATAATGCAGCTGGGCCTATGGCACTGTCTCAGATGACAGACATACATTCTTTTAGTGCCAGCCTCACCCCCTCTCTCATTCTGAGCCACATGTCATGCTCACATTGACATTCAACTTGGAATTCCCTCCCCCTGGCTCCTGCCCTTTGTCCCTATGGTCCTAAACCACCAGCTCTCTTTTTCTTCTTGGCCTAATCTGTGTTTCCCCTTTCCCTCCCTTTGCTAAACTGACCCACTCTGAACAGCTCCAAATAAACCTCACCACCTCGAGGAAAAGTTACGTCTCAGTTCCTCTATCTGAACCTAACAATTTATCCAAGACCAAAGGGTAGATTAGAGCCAGCAGAAGACTCAGCTTCCTAGACCTCTTCTTCACACAGCCTTCATTCTCCTGCTCTGTGCTCAATATGGTGGGTGGGTTCTTTCCTGCTTAGGTGAGTTAGCCACAGGGACCACCAGTCATACCTGACTATGTAGCTCAGAGTGCTCAAAGCCAGCAGGGAATGTCACACCCATCCATGACCTTTGCTGGGAGAACTAATCATATCCACCTAAACCTGTCCTGACCTGCAAGGTGGATGGGCATGAGGCCCCACTGGCCTTCACTATGCAGATGCTATGACAGCTCTGGAGCAAGGGCCTTGTTCTCACATTTGGTGCAGGAGATGAGGGCAGTGGAGCTCAACACCCCTCATGTTAGCGCAGGCAGGCTATGTGTCCTGCATCTATGGGGGCATTCCAGTCATTCAGGCTCTCTTCCAATTGTGTTCACTGAAAGAAGGATGCTGTGCATTAGGGAATATCCCAATGAGAAAATAAATAGATGTAGCCTCTGCTCTGGTGGGATGTATGTCACTTACCTTCTCTGTCTCCCCGACTCCCTGCCTCCCATCACTCTGATTGTCTGTCTTTTTATATCTGTCCCTCTATGTATCTGTGTCTCTCTGTTTCTCTGTCTCCATATATTTGTATTCATGCACATCTATGTGTGTGAGTAGATAAATTTATATACACACAAATACCTTGGGTGGTGTGCTATAGCCATTTCACTGTAGACAAACTAAACATGTCCAAATCTGGGTATCTGTCCAAAACCTCTAAGGAGGGAGAAAGAATGTGTAGATATGAGGGCCAGAACAAGTGAGATCTGGGAAGGACAGAAAGGGTCATAAGCCCTGGGGAGGAAACTGCTACTGTTGTCTGGCTAAATGGATATAGTATGACCATCAAACCGCCCTCAAAAACACATGTCTATGCCCATATACTCATGCTACTCTCGTTTTTGGTTAGAGAAGCGTTTCTTTTCAGATGGAGTTGACCACCAGGGTGACTCAAAAGTGGCCAAAATGCTTAGAAGTGACAGTGAAGTGTTCAGCACTGAGACATCTCTATCACATCTCTTAAAGTTCAGGACCACTGCAGAGAAGGTGGGGCAAAGAATGTAAGAGCCAAAGGAAGGGAGGAGTGCTTACTATGCTGCCATCCACACACAAAGTGGCCTTGACACTCATGACCTCGCAGTGGCTGATGCGCCTGCAATAGGAGGAAAAAATATGTCAACAAAATAGAAGAGAGACTAATTGGAAAGAAGAAGGGATTCAGTGGAGCAGGTACTTGAGAGGCGGAAAAAGAGGGTGTTGGTAAGGGATTGTCATCATGGAATATTGTCAGTATTTATGGAAGTTACTGATAAAGAGTCTAAAAAAATTTTAAAAAGTGAACTAGTACAGGACTTGAGAAGAGGATCAAAGAATGATTTGAGGAGGGAGAGAGAGATTGCTCAGTGGTTAAGGAGCTTGCCTGCAAAGCCTAACAACCCTGGTTCGATTACCCACATAATCTGGAGTTCGTTTGCAGCAGCTGGAGGCCCTGGCATGCCCACTCTCACGGTCTGTCTCTTTTCTCTATCTTTCTCTGCTTTCAAATAAAAAATAAAATTTTTTTAAAAAAAGGATGATTTAGGAGTTGTAAGGTACATTCGTGCCAGTGCATAGCTGCATAGAAGGGAGAAAGTCTTTGCGAATAGAAACACAAAATAACCAAGAGATAGGTGAGTGGGGGAGAAAGACTCAGGTGCATATTCTAATTTTTAGGGTGTGAGGCTAGGCGATGAAGGAATGGGTACCCTTCACCTAGAAGGTGGCAGAGAAGGAGTGGCTTGGACATCAGAGAGTCAAAGGCTTACCAACTGGTAGAGAGACAAAGCATCTTTGAGGTGACTCCAGTCCGCCTCCAGACGTGAGGAAGAGGTAAGAGCAAGCAGGCAGAGGGGCCATAGGGAAAGGAGTCCCCAGGGAAAGATGATGTGGAGAGGAGACCCTGCGGGTCACCGGGGAGCAGTGGCCGAGTCTGAGTTTGTTTGCAGAAGATGACGGCAACAACAATGAGGGCCGTGGAAGAAAGGAAGCTGGCTCCCAAGCTAGGACGTTTCTTTCTTCTCTTAAACTTTGTAGAGTTACAAAAAGCACATTTTTGAGAAAGATAAGGCTTCTTTCTAGTGCAATAGTAACAAAAGAACCCAAAAGTTTATGCTCTGATCAAATTGTCCTCAAAAGAGGAGTGGGCCATGCCTGCCTTCGCATGTGCTAGTACAAATGTTTCTGTATTTCTAACAACATTGACCACAATTAACGTGCCTGTCCCAGCTTTAAGGCACTTATGTAACTTGCCCCCCTCCTTTGTTTCACTGTCAGAATACTAAAAGAATGCTATTTAAGCAGTATCCTCACTGGAGATTGAAGATCACTGTTGGGCTGCCAGGTATGAGGGACACTTCTTTAAAAAGGCATCCTGAGAGGAGGAATATTTTGTGAAGATTTCTGTTTGCACCACGGGTGCAGTATCACTATGTGCAGAATCTTGTCCAGGGTAAGGGAACCTCTCCCACCAGGCATGGTTTTGGCTGGTAGCAAATGCACAGAGCCCCTTCTGCAATCTTGAAGTCTCCTTTATGGACCTAGTGCAGAATAAATCATTCTTTTGGAAATGCTGACGAGGGTAAACATGAGATCCCAGGAGGATG
Organism: Zapus hudsonius; assembly: GCA_004024765.1. Lineage (NCBI taxonomy): Eukaryota > Metazoa > Chordata > Mammalia > Rodentia > Dipodidae > Zapus > Zapus hudsonius. The sequence continues at coordinate 3,632 of PVHP010003563.1, forward strand.
TGCTTGTCCTGAAAGCCATACCCTGGACAGTGTGTTCTCCTCCAAAGAACTCGTTCCAGCAAGAGGTCAAGGATGCTCCTTCATGGGAGGGCTCCTTAGCTCCGCTCTACTCAGAAAGTATGCTGGCTGTTTAAAACTCTAAACTCATGCAATTGTCTTCTTCCCCAGTGATTCTGGGTTGTTGGGGGCCCTGATCCCCTGAGCATGAAAGGAATGAGCAGTATCTGAAAAGGAGGAAAGGAGAAAGGCAGAGCAAGGGAGAGGGGTGATGAGATAGGCTGATGGATGAGGTTTACTTCCATGAGGTACTTTGGAAACGTCCATATCCAAACTTCAGGTTCACAGCCATGTCACCCACGGTCAAGACTTTGGAACCCACAAGTCTGAGCCATGGCGATTGCAGCTAGCTTGAGGGAGCTCCTCAGGCTGTCCAGGCCTCTGCGTTCTCGAGGTGTAGACTGCCTCAGCTGCCCATCTGGATGTCATATCCCAGGTCACAGCAGAAGCTTCATTCTTCTATAGGGGTCCGTTATGACTGGTTGGGATGCAAGTGGGGGTTGTTTGTCACCTTCTCCATCTCCTGTCGACATAAATATGTGTTGTAGGAATGGAAAGATGGCTCAGTTGGTAAAATGTTTGCTTTGCAAGCATGAGAACTTGAGTCCGATCTCCAGAACCCATATGAAAACAACGTGGGTTCAGTGGAACAAGTCTGTAATCCCAGCTCTAGGGTGGCAGATAGGTGGGTTTGTGGGACTGGCTGCTAGCCAGTCTAGCTTACTTGGTGAGCTCCAGGCAACCCAGAGACCCTGTCCCAAAAATGATGGGCAATGATCCTGCGGAACAATGCCCAATGTCCTCCGGCCTCAGCATACACATGTACACATGTGCACATACACCTTCACACATGCGTGCGTGCATGTGCACAGAGACAGAAACACAAATCTGGATTATACGTGATATTGTCTGGGGAGGAGCTCTGTTCTTTGGGTGTTGGAGACTGCTCAGGATAGCAAACAATTACTCACATGGGATAAGAGAGTTGGGGAGTTTGGGTAGGATGTATACTAGCAGGGAGCCTGGCCAGACAGATTCCACTATCACAATCTGCTTCTAATCAAAGGAGCACTTACCATACATATGGACAGAACCTTTGCTCCTTGCTTTGTCCTTTCTGGAGAAGGTCAAGGACACTGGAGATGAGTTAGGACAACTTTTTTGCTTTGTCAGCAGTCCAGACATTTGTTGAGATTCTCTGACGAGCACCAACTGTGTGTATAAACTCTGTAGCTGGGAAAAGCAGGGTGGCTCAGAATTCGTGTCAAAGTCACAAGCAGATGAGAGCCCACTTCAGGGGAACTAATTGCAATAGGTGCTATAAAACCAGGACAACTAAGTGTGGAGAAAGCTGGACCTGGGAGGCATCAGGAACCACATAGAGACTACTGTCCCCTGACTCAGTAGCTCATTCTAACTAGCAGAAAGCGACCTTCAGCACTGGCCTAGGATCACACAAAGTGTGCAGAGCTGGGGCTGGAGCTCAGCTCTTCTGAGGCCCAGTTGCTGAGTTTCCTTCTCAGTGTGGGTTTCTATGGCACAGTGTCACTTTTCAGGGGCATTCACCCAAGTGTCTCTCTTGATCATGAAGTAAGAAAACCCAGCCCATTGTGCATGCAGATAATCATGCCCCTCTCTTCAGGGTCTTTGACTCTAAGTTTGTTTCTTCCTTGTTCTTGCTTTTAGAGGGTCTGAGAATATTTTCATTCCATGCTGGGGATGAAACAAGTCCCTAGGATGTCTTGGCCAATCAAAGTGTTCTTTTTCCTTAACTCTTGCTCTCTGGCCTAGTGGAGTGGCCCAGCACTGTAGCCATAGCTATCCTACTGGGCACAGTGGTGGGAAGAGAGAGTTTAAGAAGTAGGATTTTCCTCCATCCCCAGATATCAGGAACCACACAGAGACCACTGTCTTCTCTAAGAGCAGAAAGCTTTCTTCAGTGTAAATCAGCACTGGGCGACAGCCAGGGAGACTCCTCAATTGACCTATTTTCACTGAGAATTGAAGTTTCTTCCTGAATCACTGGTTGTGGCTGGTTGGATAATGTACAATATATACATGGGACTAAATTTTCATCAATCTGAAACAGAAACTTTAGCTTCATATATGGAGGAAGTCAAATACTCTGTTGGAAAGAAGAAACAGAAATTGAGTGTCCTTTACCACACAAAGGCAATGCCATGATGGGACCTGTTCAGGGTTTTATAATGTATCTTTATTGGATTCTGTTGACAGAGGAATGTACAGAGATGACCTGCTGCTCATGGACCACATCAGGGAGCTCTGGGACCCTTGTCAGTCCTCATCTATCTTAGTTGCTGCTGTTGGTAGACTTCCTGCCAGCTTGCTTGCTATCCCAGTATAATAACTCAGGCCACAAAGGAAAGAGGAGATTGTCCATCTCAGATGAGCATTGCTGTTGTGTGGATATGGAAGGTTCCTCCAAAGCCCATACTTTAAAGATTTGGTCATAACTTGATGCTATTGGGTGCTGGTGAAAACTTTTTTTTTTTTTAGAACTTTTAATAAATGGAGCCTAGTGAGAGGTCTTTATGTTGTTGGGGGTGTACTCTTGGGCAGGGTTGTAGAACCCTAGCCTTGTCTGTTTCCTGGCCATGAGGTGAGCAGTTTTCTCTGTAATGTGCTCTGGCTTCCACAGGCCCTATGTGATAGAGATAGTTGAGCATGGACTGAAACCTCCAAAACCGTGAGCCCAAATAAACCTTCTATCTTTATGAGCTGATAACCTCAGAGAATTGATACAGTGCTAGACGGCTGACTGACATAACTACTGAAAGGAAGATGCATATTATAACTCAATGGATCCCAAATGATCATAACATCAAACACAGGCTGAGAAATCTTAAGACATTTGCAACCACCCCATGACAGGTTTCCCAGAAAGGAAATAGGGGTTGGAATATTGAGGGTGAAGTTTGCTTTTGTTTTGTTTTGTTTTTCAGGGTAGGGTCTCACTCTAGCCTAGGCTGACCTGGAATTCACTATGTAGTTTCGAACTCATAGCGATCTTCCTACCTGAAGTGCTGAGCATAAAGGTAGGGTCACCATACCAGTGAAGTCTACTTTTCTATTGATGAAGGCTTATCACTCTTAATGGTCAATCAGATCAGTATGGCCATACTCTCTTTGCTTACATCAGTTCTTCCTAAGCCAAGGTGTGTAGTGGAGGAACACAAGTCCTGACCCCTAGACTGGCCCCATCTGTGAAGCCTCTTCATGTCATAGCATCCCCAGGTTCCTCTCTGTCTGATGCAAAGGGACAGTCACGGATGGGTCATCTTCCTTTCAATTGCTGAGTGATCTGGGAAAGAGGGGGCTCAGCTGTAGTAGCAGCAGCCACCAGGCTTGGTTCTCTCCTTCCATGCTCTCTAGCAGACAGGTCATGAGGACTATGCTCCTTTGACTTATAGAACCGTGATCACCTGTCCTGTTTTGGCAAATCACATTCAAGTCAATCATTAGTATAATCCTGGTGGAAGGGAGTCTACTCATTGAAAGCTTTTTGTTAGATATAACAATCTGACATCAAAACAGGTTGGTGTGCTTACTGATGCAGTTACCTGCTTAAGCAAGATGGGTTTTCATGTTGAGCAAGGGAAGCTTGCTCATGGTACACATGTTGCTGAGGAGACACCTCAGCATCATCAGCATCTGCCCAGGCACTGTCTGTCTAGGCAGATGGAGGAGCTGGGCTCTTGGCAGAGAGTGATTTCCACTTGGTTTCCTGAAAGGAAATCTTCAATTTTTAAAAGTTTAATCTTGTAAGCTCTTATGCTTTTCTTGCCACTCTGTTTGCACCTCCCACGTAGGTTATCTGAGATTGAAAAGATTTATTTTCCACATGGTATGAGTTTGTGGCTCAATAGTTTGTTCTGCGCTACTTAAAAATAGAGTATTTCCTCCGACCCTATTATGCTGTCAACTTCTTACTTACTTCAACTTAGCATGTTTAGAATTAATTAATGAGTTTTGGAGGGTTTTGCAAAAGCAGAAAGAAGAAAACTAACAAAGTGAGCTATAGTGTTACTTTCTAAATAATTCCTATAGAATTAAAAAGAAGAAAACCAAGATGGGTCCATGCCAATGATCTCAGCTATTTAGGAGGTGGAGGCAGGAGGACATATGTTTAAGGCCAGCCTGGGCTGTATATTGAGACCCTATCTGAAGTTAAAATAAAAAGGGGCTGGGAATTTAGCTCAGTGGCAGCCTGCTTGCCTAACACGTGACACTGACTCTAATTCTCAGCACTGAAACAAAAACGTGTACTGATTATAAAAGAGAATGTATCCACCATCTTTTCTTGTCTGTTTTCTACAAAGTTTAAACGTACCAAAATAATCACTTACCTCAGACACAAGGCAATTCTTTCCTGGTACTGGGCAGCCTTGGTGACTTTGTGAAGCATAAATAATTCTTTGACACCATGAGCAGTACTTTGTGACGACAGTAAGACTTCAACTCAGATTCAGAGCTTCTAGAATTTAAAATTTCCCAAGGAAAAAAAATAATTCAAAGTGTTATTTTTTTTGGATTCCAGAATTTTATTCACCCTGTTCTTACCTCTCTTTATAGACAGATGCATTCTGAAAGGTCTTTATGGCTATAGGTACCAGCATATGAACCTCTTTATAGATATAACAAAAATATTTGGCTTTTATTTATGGAAGGAAAGGGTTTATTTCAGGATTACAATAAAAAAAAACAAAGGGCTGGAGAGATGGCTCATCGGTTAAGGTGCTTGCTTGCAAAGCCCAATGACAGGGGTTTGATTTCCCAGTATCAGTGTAAAGGCAGATGGGCAGTGGTACATGCATCTGGGCTTGTTTGTAGCAGCTGAAAGCCCTCTCTCTCTCTCTCTCTCTCTCTCTCTCTCTCTCTCTCTCTCTCTCTCTCCCTTCCTCCCTCTTTCCCCCTCCCTCTTCTCTAGCTCTCTCTGCTTTCAAATGAATAAATAAAAATAATTTTAAAATGTTTTCTTGCAATCTCCATACATATACACAATGTATCCTGAACATAATCCCCCTACCACCCTTCTTTCCCCCCCCCATACCCTCCTTCCGCTGAACCCCTTCTTTCCATCTAGTCCTCTTCTATTTTAATGTCACTTTTTGTCCTCATGTTATGCAGGTCTTTCACAGGTAGAGACAGCCACTGTGAGGTCATAAATAGCTTAATTTTTGTTCTTTTCAGTGGAAGTATTGATCAAATTACCCAGTGTTCCATTCTCTCCCAAATGGAAACCCTGTAATTCTTTTAGTGTATGTATTTAGTTTTTTTTAAAAAAAAACTTATTTATTTATTTGTAAACAGAGAGAGAGAGAGAGAGAGAGAGAGAGAAAGAGAGAAAGAATATGAAGGAATGCACCAGGGTCTCTTGCCACTGCAAATGAACTCCAGATGCATGCACCACTTTGTGCATCTGATTTTATGTAGGTACTGGGGAATCTAACCCTGTGCCAACTCTGGATGGTAAGCTTGGCAAACAAGTGCCTTTAACCACTGAGCATCTCCCCAGCCCATGTATTTAGAGTCTTATTTCTCTTTATTTAAGTCTCAGTTTGGTTTCTTATTTCTATATTCTCATTTTTATTGAGGTAGGGTCTTGCTCTAGTCCAGGCTGACCTGGAATTTACCCAGGTCTCAGGGTGGCCTTGAACTCATGGCGATCCTCCTACCTCTGCCTCCTGAGTGCTGGGATTAAAGGCGTGCACCACCACACCCAGCCTTGGCTTTAAAAAAAAATTTTGTTTATTTGCAAGCAGATAGACACAGAGATAGATAGATGATAGATAGATAGATAGATAGATAGATAGATAGATAGATAGATAGATAGATAGGGCCTCTAGCTACTGCAAACGAACTCCAGATACATGTGCCACCTTCTGTATCTGGCTTATGGGAGTACTGAGAAATTGAATCTTGGTTGTTAAGCTTTATAGGCAAGCACCTTAACTGCTGAGTCATCTCTCCAGCCCCCTCACTTCTTTTAAAAAGAGGTCTCCCCTTTAAGATTTCTTTTTAGTAACTAAATTCACATTCCTTTAATCCCCATCCCAATAATCCCAAACATTGAAGGGATCTTTTCTCATTGTGTTTTCTCCCAGGTTAAGCTGTTTTGGGTTTTATGTGATGAGTAACATCCATTTATCATAATTGATTACTGGAAAGGCCTCATGGATTGATACCCAAGGGCCTACTGGCCGTGGCAGCTGTCCCATAGTTTTGGTATCTCCGACATCCTGGAGTCTCAACTGCATAGCTCCATGCCATGGCCTTCTAGGGTCTCCACATAATGACTTCAACAACCATGCCATGCATTGCACAGTGACTATCTCAAAAATAAACAAAAAGTATTGCAAATCCAATGGCCTCTCTTTTCCTGCATTTGTTTTACTTCCATAGTACCAGATTGAACTACCAAATTTGTTAATCCAGGGGAGAATGAACTTTGAAGATCAGAAAAACTCATCATTCCTCCTAATGCCCAGTGCAGAACAGCTACTCCATTCTCAATGCTGGTAATCTCTCGAACAACTACAGCAGAACCAGGCTGCTGTCTGTGACCCAAAACTTGCCTTTCTTTCTGTGCAATGTCCCTGTGCTTTATATTCTGCTGAACACACTATCCCATTATTTTTAAATTTAACTTAAATTCTCAGGACACGGGCAGCGTGCTGTTAGCCTCTCACACAAACTGCATCTAGCCCAGCTCTGGCAAGGTTCTCTTTCCCCTTGAAAGCCAAGCCTACAGTCCCATTCTTTCTACACATAGATCTTTCAACTCTCACCAGAAGGGTCCATTGAGCTGTAACTATAGCACTGCAAGGTGTCTCTTAGTCCAACTTTCGAATCCTTTTATATTCCTCCCGCAAATCAGTTCCAAAAGATCAAAAAATCACATGGTCAGGTTTCTAGCAGTAACACCCCCAATTCTGGTACCAATTTTCTCCTGTAGTTACCTTCATGTTGCTGGGACAAAACACTCAACCAAAAGCAACTGGTGGAAGAAAGGTGTTTTTTATAATTTAATTTAATTTATTGATTTATTTGTAAGGGGAGAGAGAGAGAGAGAGAGAGAGAGAGAGAGAGAGAGAGAGAGAGAGAGAGAGAGAGAGAATGGGTGCACCAGGGCCTCTAGCTGCTGCAAGTGAACTCCAGAAACATGCACTACTTTGTTCATCTGGTTTTAAGTGAAAAATTCTGGGGAATTGAACCTGAGTCATTACACTTTGCAGGCAAGCACCTTAACCATGGAGCCATCTTTCCAGCCTGAAAGATTTTATTTTTGGTTATATCCTGGAACAGTGGCTGAACATTATGTATCACCATAGCAGGTAGAGAAGAGCAGTGAGAGTGAACTGACCTTTGGCAAGGGGGAGTTGGCTATAGCACCTCACAGCCCACCCCCAACATTACAGATCCTCCAACAATGCTCCAGCTACCAAACCTCCATCAGCAATTTGAATGGACCAAGCATTCAAGACACATGAGTTTATGGGGACACCTGATTCAAACCACCACATTCTTTTAAAACTCAATTTGCTTATTATTATTATTATTATTATTATTATTATTATTATTATTATTTTGGTTTTTTGAGGTAGGGTCTCGCTCTAGCTCAGACTGACCTTGAATTCACTCTGAAGTCTCAGAGTGACCTCAAACTCACGATGCTTCTCCTACCTCTGCCTCCCGAAAGCTGGAACTAAAGGCATGCCCCACCATTTATTTTCCCGGGCGCGCACGTGTGTGTGTGTGTGTGTGTGTGTGTGTGTGTGTGTGTGTGTGTGTGTGTGGCATGCTTGTATCTCTTGCCACTGCAAATAAATACCAGAGACATGAGCCACATTTTGCATCTGGCTTTACGTGGGCACTGGTGAACTGAACCTGGGTTGGTAGGCTTTGCAAACAAGTGCCTTTGACCACTAAGCCATCATCTCAGTAAATTTGCTTGTTTTGATTTTTCCCCTTTAAGACTGGTAGGCCAGGGAGCCAGAGCAGTCTAAGAGTGGAGATTAGCAATGGCTGTTAGGATAAATTTGAAGTGTCAATTTTTACTTTTCATTGGACAAGAAGATTCCTTCCCCATAGAAGTGGAATGCTTCATAACATAAGGAAAAATAAAAGCAGGGACCCATCTGATCCACAGCAGGTTAAAGGGTGTGAACTTTGCTGGGAGGGGGATGGATGAGAGCCTCCAAGTCCTGTGAGGGTGTATAGGAGGAGGTTAGAAGCCTGCTGGATATTCAGTCATGTTTAGCAGTAAATGTCACATCAGCTCCTGAGCTGATTAATCCTGTAAAACTTTTATTATTTATGATTACTGTAAGAAGAGGATCAGCTGCAGAAAGTTTTGTGGCCCAAAATATATTTTTACCATTAAAATTGTTCACCTTCAGCACTCACAAGGTTGAGGTAGGAGGATCGCTGTGAGTTCAAGGCCAGCTGAGACTACAGAATTCCTGGGCTGCATCGAGACCCTTCCTCAAAAAACAAGCAAAAACAAAACAAAACAACAGCAATGAAAAAATTCCTTGCCTTTTGCCAATAGAAGTTTGTTTGTTTTTTGGTGGAGGCACTTGGGGCACTAATAGTAATTGAGCAAGTACAGCACCTTTTGGAATTATATGGTACCCTATACTAGTAACCCCCAGTTTTATTTGATCTGTAGAGTTGGAGTCTGTGAAGCTGGGGAGAACTTAAATCCCCTGGGTAGTAAAATTAGATGATCTCAGGAGGAGACCTGTATAGCCTTCAGTGATGAGGTCAAACATTATAGTGGGAAAATTTAATTTCATCTTCTTTATCTAGAATGACATCTTGTTCTGTGAGGAGGTCAGTCTCATTATAGGTGGCATTATAGATGGTGTCAATCTCATTATAGGTGAGTTTCCTGGGTGTTCTGTGGTTGCAAGAACTCCTCTGTCTGGGAAGGTATCCAAGCTGAGGCATTATATTCCATGCAGGGCTCCTCTGAGTTTTGGGGATGTAGGAGCTGGTGCCCATCCCTTTCTCCCACCTGCTAGTTTCCTGAAGGAGATTGCCTCCTTTAGATTAGCATTGATTGGCCCAAAGAAAACTTTCATTACATTTGGGACATTTTTGTTTACATTTAGGTCTTTTGTCTGGTTTCCATTTACATTCCTTTTGAAATTAGTTTCCCGTAATTAAAACATTTTGGGGGCAGAAGAGCAGCCACCGAAACCAAGGCTTTATGTTCTTGAGTACATCCATTTGGACAGGCTTTCATCATTGCTGCAAGATTATACTGTTGTCCTTTAAGTGGGGCTAAAACCTTTATGCAGTCCACCTTAGCATTTTCATAAGCCACTTGTAATATTAAAACATCTTCAGCCTGCTGCTTCTCTGCTTGCTGAGAGATGGTACTCTCTAGACAGTCAATGAAATCTATGTGTGATTCTGAAGCTCCCTGTCTGATGTTTTTTTGGCATCTGAGATTTCATTTCCTGCCCTTTCAACAGCCCAGGAAGCTCATGGGTCCTGACATCCATTTGGACTTGAGCTTGAAGGATAGCATAGAGCCCCCTGGTGGGGGCAGAAGTAGCTCAAAATCATTAAGAGGTGGTTCTGGGGGCTTTCCCTATGTTGGGCAGAGAGGTAGTCTATATAAATTCTGGATAATAAGATTCTGCATTGTTATGGGACTTAAAGATTGACTGATCAGCCAATGCCTAATAAGCTCTCTGTGGGCCATATCCAGACTGCCTTCAGATGGCTACCAAAGACAATGTTTATAAATGATGAACAAAAGTTCAGTCAACTGTTTATCTATGACCTTATACTCAGTTTCTTTTGAAAGTCCTTTAAGTTGCTCCTTAAGACCTTGGGAGGCTTAGGAGTTCCCATAGTTTAACAGAACAAAGAAAAGGGAGCCTGCAGGGGAACATTCAAATAGGGAAGGTGGTTCTTCCCTGGGCTGACTGCTAAGCCTAATCACAGGAATTCCAGGTGATTCCTTAGTGCCTGCATCCCTCACCAGGATGAAAGTTTTTGATGTATCCTTTTTCAGCCTGGGAGGTTAGTCCCTCATGATAGCTTAGACTGCACAGGTGTTATCTTTTCACAGGGGCACCACTGGAGAGACCCAGAGAGGCCACAGCCTTTTGGTGGGCTACACCCCTCTGCTCTGGGGCTAGACAAAGAAAGAAATCAGAAGCAGAAGGAATGTGTGTCACTCTCTAAGGCTAGGAAGGTGTAAATTAGTGCAGGCCAATTAACTCAGGAAGGACAGTATATTGTTTGACCAGGTCACTAATGTCAGTAAATAATCTATGTTTTCCTACAAAGCACTATCGGGCTTCCTGACACCAGCAGATTGTAGGCTGAGTTTCCAACAAGTGCTGTATTCAACATCCTCATCCTGCCTTCCTGACTCCTGCCAAGTAGGCAGTCTGCATGTCTATTCAGAAGTCTCCTGCAGGTCATCCCTAAGGCAACTACAGGCAAGTCTTGAAATGCCTATGGCTGGCCAGTGCCTTGATTGTAGCCTATGAGTGACCCTGAGTCAGACAACCAGCCGTGCCCAGACTCCTGATCCACAGAACCATAAGACACTAAATGTTTGCAGTTCTCAGTGACTAAACTTCTAAAAGTACATCTGACACGGCAGCAGATAATTAGACCAACCCCATGGGATATTTTCCCTAACTTTCATGGGTTGTGCCTTGTAATTATCCTGGGGTGGGGAGTACTTGAAAATAATCAGACTCTTACAGATCAGTCTAGAGGACACCTAGAAAACTTTTCTTTTTAAGAAGATTTCAGGCTAACTGATGATGTTTCAGGATCAAGCAACTAGAAAGGCTGCTCCAGAACCTTCCAAAACTACTAGGTTCTGTTAATATCCATTTGCCCCAAGGGCCAGGGCCAAAGATCGAAGAACCACATCACTGATTATTATTCAGTGTTAGTTATGCTGAGGTAGGTTCTGTGATATTTTCTAAAGTTTCCAGAACAAACAACTTTCCTGAGAGGAGTTTTCCTGACCAGTAATTGATGTGTTCACTTAGGTTAATTCTTACATGAAGGGACAGTGGCTTTGTGGGACCCTGCTGAGAGGCACAGAGGACACAGGGTTAAAGGAAAGTTGATACTGGCCGATAATCTCATCCTGAGACCAGCAGAAGTTCAGCTGACTCCTTCCTTCCCCAACCTCCAGTCACCTGGTAGGCCCCAGCAAACCCTGATAAGTATAGGTAATTCAAGGCCTGAGTTTACTGGAGTTCACATAATTCAGCTATAAGGTGATAATAAGGCCCAGGCAACAAGAAATTCCTTCCAGTTTATCTATGCAGCTGGCCCCTGCCAATCCTTTTATGAGACATCCACAGGCCATCGTGCCCCCACCAATTCCCTTGCTGCTTACCCCCTGCCTCTCCTTTTCCCTCTTGAATAAAAGCACCCTCCCCAACCTAATAAATGGGGGGACTCTGCTGAGAGGCACAGAGAACATAGGGTTAAAGGAAAGTTGAGGCTGGCCTGAAAACCCGATAATCTCTTCCCTATTTGAGACCGACAGGAGTTTGGCCTCATCTCCTTCCTTTTTCCTAAAAACTCTAGCCCCTAGTAGGCCTCAACAAGCCCTGATAAGCCCAGGCACTTTAAGGCCTGAGTTTACTGGAGCTCACATACCTCAGCTAATAAGCCCGGGCAGTAAAAAAGTTAAAAGGTCACAGCTCCTCTGCAGCCACTGCCATCCATTACATGCCTAAAAATATGTAATTCCCACCACTCGGAGCTCAGAGAGTCCCACCAATTTATCTATGCAAACCAGGCATCAACAGGATACTGGCCCCTGCCAATCCCTTCATGAAACATCCACAGACTACCCTGCTCCTGCCAATCCCCTTGCCACTTATGCCCCTGCCTCTGGCATTTCTTCTATATAAACAACTTTTCCCACATAATAAATGAGATGTTCACTGAAACTGCCTCCTGAGAGTTCTTCCTCTCATCAGCTCATCACTATCCCAAGACTCTGTCCACACAGCTCCATGGACAAACAGGGAGTTGATACATGATGCAACTCTCCAAGTAATCCACAGAATCACAATAAATGAGCTGTTCACTGCAACTGTCTCCTGAGAGTTATTCCTCTTGTCGGCTCACTGCTGTCCCAAGACTCTCTTTACCCAGCTCTGTGGATGAACCAGGGTGTTAGTGTGTAATGACTTCCTAAGTAATCCATGGATGCACAGCTGGCACCTAAATGTGGGATCGTCCATCGGCTGGGCAGCAGGTACTCTGGGACACGAAGGGGAAGGTGAGCCTCCCTCCACATGAGGAACATTGGACCCGGGGGGACATCTGGGGTCTAGACTCCACACTCCAAGGGCTGCCAGGTCTTGTTTTTTTCTTTCTTTTACTTTTGGTTTGCAACATCAGCTATATTGCCCTGTCCATTTCTCAGGACAACGCTCTTCCCTACTATAAATTATCCTGTCTTATTTTCAAGGACTTCTTTCAGCTAGGTTCTCTGAGATTCTTCAGCTGAGAAGGAAAAAGTTTAGCCTCCTTGAGGTAAACTCTTTCAGCAGCTTTACTAATTTTAGTTTTCTTCCTCCTCACAACTGCCCAAGGTGACCCGTGTGCTGTTATTAAAGTTAAATGCTGTGTATATCTCTTTCTAATAACTCTGTTAATGTATGTCATCTGATTTATCCATACAGGTCAAATTCTACTCCTCTCTGTGGGGCTCTTCCTCTGCTGATCTCCATATTTTCTGACAACTTGTTCCTGCCTCCCACTCTGTTCTTGCCCAACATCATATTCTCTCCCAGAAAAAAATGAGCTAAACAAAAAATATGAGCCTCCGTAACCTGGACACAATAAATTCAATATGTGACTGACCTTCTCCTCTTTGCCACCCACTCCAATGCCTCAAACTGCTTCTTTTCCACATCCCCTTTCAGCCCCTTGCTGACTGCTATTCCTATTAACATCACTCTTAAACACCCTGTCTCCATAACAAACTATTTACCATCCAGGCTCTTTGATATCCCACTCTTTAGCCAAAGGATGAACATTCCCTTTGTCTGTTTAATTCTAGGCCCACTGATTAATGAAGGGGTGATATTCCATGTTCATGAAGAATTCAGGAACTCGTTGTGAGGTGAAGGCTCTCAGTCTTTCCTAAATAAGTAGAGGAAAACATCACCATATTAAGTTTTTAGTGCATTTCTGTAAGCTGCACATCCCTATCTCCCCTGGTTAATGACTAGGAGGAAGAGTGCAAGATGTAAGGGGGCCAAGGCATCCCAGAGGGAGGTAGGGCAGGAGTGAAAGAGATCTATTTCCATTCCCCTAGAAGAATAAATTAGAGAGCAAGGGTAAAGAACTCAATTTGGTGAAGCTGAGGTAGCCAGAGGATCTCCATGGCTTCTATTAGCTTGTCAAATGAGGTGATGGGTTTGGGGACCAGCCAGGCATCTTACAGGAAGTCTGTCAGAAAGAGCAGGAACTGTTGGTGAGTCACAGACATTTTCTGGATCTGAAAAGGGCAATGTTAAATCATTTGTTATATCATTTTTAGGTCTCTCCTGAATGGTAGGGAGTCAGGAGATTTTGAGTTTGGTGGGACCCAATGCTGTGGAAGAGTAAGAAGGAGGTGACTTTTTGAGGTGTGAGAGATGCAACCAAGGAGCAAGGTCTTTGAGGTCTGGCTGTGGTAGGGGTGAGAGGAATAACCTTGTGTGGACCCTTCCATTTAGGTTGTAGGGAAGGAGTATTAGAAGAAATATACACCAAATCACCAATGTTGAGAGAGGGAAGTGAGGTACCAGGAATGGGTGTGGAAAGATTTAGGTCAGCAGTCTTCCAGAGTTCAGTTCTGAGAAAAGAGATAAAATCCTGGGTGAGGGTGGGGACAGGCATGATTCTAAGGGGAAAAGTCCCAGGGGAACAGCAGGTCTGCTATACATCAGCTCGAATAGGCTAATGTTAATGGGTTTCCAAGGAAGAATGTGCAGATGGAGAAGGGCTAGAGGCAGGAGCTTTACCCAGTCCTGTTTTAATTCTAAAGTTAGTTTAGTTAGGATCTCTTTGAGTGACCAATTTGTTCTTTCTACTTTCCTGGAAAATTGAGGATTGTAAGGGATGTGAAACTTCCATGGTATTCAGAGAGCAGAGGCTACATTCTGAGTTATGTTTGAGATGAATTCTGGACCACTGTCAGACTGTAAGGAAGAAGGAAAACTAAATTGAGGAATTAGTTCAGTAAGAAGAAATCGGGCCAAAGTGGTGTTGTTAGTGGTGGGATAAGCCTCAATCTAGCCTAAAAAGGTGTCAACAAAGAGTAGGAGATATTTTACCTCTCTGACTGCAGGCAGACGTGTAAAGTCAGTCTACCAGTCCATGGCTGGTGAAATGCTTCTCATTTGGTGGGTTGGAAACTGTGGAGGATGAATGTTAGGATTTGGGTTAGTTCTTTGGCAGGTTGTACAGGAAGCGGTAAAATTCTGAAGAAAAAGCTTATCATCAGGCATGAGATTGTAGGCATTTTAGAGGAAGGAGAGCAAAGTGTTGTTAGATAGATAAAATGTGGAGTGGAGTTAGGAAAGGACTTCCTTAATTGGAGGGATGTTTGGAGAACTGTGTACTAGAAGTAAAGCTGAGTTTTCTGGGCCTCGTGGTATGTGAGGGCCATTTCATGGGCAAGTGAATCAGCCTGATTATGAAGAAGAGATATGTAGTTCTTGTCCTGCTGGTGGCTTTTACAATGTATGATAGCTGCCTGCATGAGCAACAGGGCTGAGTCTAGGAGTTCCTGGATGAGAGATGAATTAATAATGGGGGAGCCCTTTTGGGTCAGGAAACCTCTCTCTCTCTCTCTCCAAATAAGAATGTTTGAGTGTATGATGTTGTAAGTGTAATTAGAGTCATTGTAAATGTCGATTTGAAGACCAGCTGCCCTAGTGAGTGTTCATGTTAAGACAATGAGTTCTGCCATTGAGAGGTGGTATGAGGCAGTAGGGATTTTCCTTTTACAACCTGTGAATGTTGTGGACTGTGTGGGTCCCCTTGGAGACTGTGTAGCCAGCTGAAAAAGACTCAGGCTTTAAGGCATTACCGTCACTAAGCCATTCAGGAGCACCAAGTAGTGGAGCACAGTGGATGTGTGTGAATGGGTTTAAGGAGAGATCTAGGATTTCTGTACATGAGTGTGTAGGGTGGTCTGATTGTGTTGCGAGGGGTTCTGTAGGAAGGTGGGTAGCAGGGTTTAGGGGAGGGGATGATTCAAAAATGAGGTTCAGTTCCAGGAGAAAGGCATGGAGAGTTTGGATTCAAGAGGGAGGGAGAGAAAGAAAAGCCTTGTGACTGAGCAGGTCTTTCAGAGAGTGTGAGGTAAACATGTAAGGGCCTGTGTAAGAAATCTTGTTTGCTTCTGGGACAAGGAGGGCCACAGTTGCAAGAGTTTGGAGGCAAGGTGGCCACCCACAGGTGACCATATCTAGCTGTTTGGAGAGAAATGCCAGGGGTCAGAATGTGTCTCTCCCTTTTTGGCCGAGAATGGCCAGAGCTTGGCCTTTATTAGCATGTAGGAAAAGAAAAGACAAGGGTTGTTTATGTCTGCATGGATAAGGAAGCTGCAGTGGTCAGGGAGCTTTTGAGATTTATGGGAGTTTGGAGGAAGCTTTGAGACAAAAGTGGTTCATCTAAATTTCCCTTAGTGACTCCATATAGGGGGTGAGCAGTGAGGGAAAAGTTAGGGATCCAGATACAGAAGAAATTGAAGAGACTGTGCATGGCAAGCAGTTCCTGTTCAGTAGTTTTAGGTAAAGGATAACTGATCAGGTTTTGAACCCTAGAAGGGGGGATTGTGATGGATGGGTCAGGCAGCTCCAGAGACACCTATCCCTTGAGTAGGAGGTGTCTCTAGCCAGAGCCCAGACCTACGCGCTAAAACTTATTGGTCAGGTATGAACCAATCAATGTTCTTCCTGCCCACCTAGGGCAGGAAATACTGACTGAACAGTTAATCTCCCCTCTCTCCCCCACATGGCAAACTAGCAGAAGGACCTCTGAATCTCCTGGCCTTAGAAAGGTAAGGCCTACCCCACCCCAGCTATTGGCTAATGGCTGGGTGGGGGAAGGCTCCAGATTCATCTCACACAAACCTCTCCTCATGATGGGAGCCCTCTATTACTTTTTCTTCTACTGCTTGTTTGGCTAACAATGTAAGTTCTGTTAAACTCTCCACGTTTTCTCCCCACACTGGTGGCTGGAGAATTCTGTAACTCCCTATGTTCCCGTAAATAATAAAGTCTCCCACTATACCTTACTATCTTGTTGTCTATGATTTTAATTCCTTAACTTTATAGACAGGAATCCGGTACTCCTCAAATTTTGGGGTGCATTAAAATTTTGCTGGACATTATCTAAATGCTAACCCCAGCTCATCCCATTACAGGATGGTTTTTCCCTCCTTGGAGATGGATATACCAAGGTAAAGGACAGAAGTCTGACAGATTTGGGCTCCCCCCCCCCAAGCTCTATATCCCCAGGCAGCCAGAGCATTAAGTAAAATGGTTACATGTTGTATATTCAGTTCAGCAGTGGGGCTACAGAGAAGGAGATCATTCAGACACTGTAGGAGAAAACTAGGCTTAAGATCCAGTGAAGCTACATCTCCCTGGAGGGCCTGTCTGAAGTAGTGAGTACTGTCTCAGAACCCTTGGGGCGAAACTGCCCATGTGTATTGTTGGGCTTGGAGAATGTCAGGGTCTTCCCAGGTGAATGCAAAAAGCAGGTGGGAGGGTGGCTATAGGAGAATAGTAAAGAATGCATCTTTTAAATCCAATACTGAAAAGTGAGTGGAGGTGGAGGGTATGGAGTATGGAGTATGTAGGGGTTTGCCATGACTGGAACGGTAGGAATATGGCTTGTTTAATTTTACAAAGGTCTTGAACTAACTGGTAGGAGTTATTGATTTTTTTTTTAATTCCCCAAATAGGAGAGTTGTAGGGGGAGGAAATGGGTGTGAGGAGCAGACGTTGGGTGATCAGTTTCAGACCTCAACGGGTGATAGCACATAAGGGATATTGATCTTGAGAAACATAGGAGTGGGGATCTTTGAGAAGAATGAGGACAGGTGGATGGTGGGAAGCAATGGCAGGATTGGAGGTGTCCCATATTAGGGGATTTACGGCAGGTAAAGGAGAAGTGAGTTTGGGACTGTAACTTTTTTTTTCATTATTTTAAAAAAAAACATTTTATTTATTCATTTTCAAGCAGAGAGAGAGAGAGAGAGAGAGAGAGAGAGAGAGAGAGAGAGAGAGAGAGAGAGAGAGAGAGAGAGAGAACACCAGGGCCACTACCTTGTGGGCATGGCTTATGTGGGACCTGGGGAATTGAACCCCGGGGCCTTAGGCACTCGAGGCAAGTGCCTTAACCGCTGAGCCATCTCTCCAGCCTGGGACTGTAACTTTTCTGAATTAGAGTCCATGTGAAGTAAAAAAAATAGAGGTAGCCTTTAAAGAGGGAATATGGAGAGATACTTTGAGTTTGGAGAGGAGGTCTCAGCCTAAGATGGATGCGGGACATTGGGGCAATATGAGAAAGGAGTGGGTGAGAGTTAAATCCCCGAATTGACAAATAAGAGGCGGAGTGTAGAGTGCTTGCAAGAAGGACCTGAGACTCCCATAACAGTGATATCTGCAGGCAGACTAGGTCCTGGCCAGGAGTGGAGAAGTGAATATGACTCCCTCTCCGGTATCCAGCAACCTGACCTGGGGCTTGGAACTCGGGCCTCCCTATTGGACTAAAGCATGAGAGGACAGCTGGTGCTGTGTGGCAAGCATGCCAGAAGGGTGACCACTGGACAGTCCATCTTCCAGGGACCACACTGCCCACAGTTTAGGCACGCCTTGGTAGGGGGCCAAGGATTAGGGCAGTCTCTTGCCCAATCGACAGGTTGCACCTAAAGCACACAAGGGAGGCGTTGATCCTGCTTCTGAGAAATGGAGGATGAGGGCAAGGACTTTGGTGGCGCCTCTCGTTGGAGGGCTGTAGCCAAATTAGTGGCTAGGAGCTGAATATCAGCTTGGCGCTCATTTTGGAGTTCCTTTCTTTTCTCTGCTGTTCTCTTTTGGCTTCCTCTTCTCTCCCATTAAAGACCTTAAAGGCGAGCCTGAGAATCTCACTTTGGGGAGTCTTGGGGAGGGCCAGTTGGTAGAAACTGGAGTTTGCATTTTATATCGGGCTGATTGGCCCAAAAAGTGGGCATGAAGTAGGAGGGTGCCCTCTTTGTGATTGAGAAAATCATCTGGGCTTTTTCATCTGGGCCCCGAGTTAACTCCTTTATCTTATCAAAGTTTACCCTGCCATGCGACTGTTGGTGCATGCCTGCCGCCAGGCAGGTGACCATATATTCTAGACATTGTAAGTCCTCTGTCCCGGTCTGATAGTTCCAGTTGGGGTCTAAATCAGGGACTCCCTGTTTTCCACCTGGGGATTGGGAGTTTTCCTGATTTAGTCTGTCAGCATGAATTTGGGCTGATTCCCAGATACGTTTCTTTTCATCTTGGGTTAGGGTAGAATTTAGAATGTGATAAATGTCCTGCCAGGTGAAGGAATATATCTTAGTTAGGCGGGTGAATTGCTATCTGAAGTTAACTGGGTTTTCTGAAAAGGAGTCCAATTTTTGCTCAATAATATCCATTTCATTAAAGTGAAGGGGACATGAATTCGGGTGGGCCCATCCTGCCCTGCCACTTCTTGCAAAGGAAACATTCCTGGTTCTTTTCAGAGATTTTCCCTCTTGACCTGGTGAGAGGGGGGAAGAGAGTAAAGGGGCTAGAGACTCTAGAGATGGGTAGGCAGGAAGGGGTTCTAAGGTAGAAATGGGGAGTTTGGGAAGGGGGAGCGATTCAGGTGATGAGATGTGAGAAGGGGAAATGGCATATGCAGAGGAGCCATCCAAGGAGGAAGTTGATTTGGGTGTGAAAGGAGGGCTGGGGGGTGCGTAGTGGGTGGGGATGGGGGATTGAGGGTTAGAGGGTGTAAGAGAGTTGTACGGAGGGTGTTCATCTGCTGGATCAAAGGACATTAGGTCCTGTGAAGGTTTGGGCTTTGTAGAATGAGAGGGTTTCTTATGGCAGAGGAGAACCTGTTAATCCGAACAGGAGACACGGAGAGGGATGGGAGCAGAGGGCAAAGAAGCCCTGGAGATACGGGAGCTCACCCCACTTGCTGTTTTGACACATGCAATTATCAAGGTTTTGCGTATATCTAAGTCAAAAGTGCCATGTTCCAGCCAGTGAAGATTATTGTCTAAAGGATATTGAGGCCAAATTTGAATTGAGAGTCAAAATAATTTTTTGGGTTGAAGCTCCATTAATTCAAGTGTTTTGAGATTAGCCCTGAGACAGGCCAGGGGCGTTTCTTTTGGAATTGACAATTTGGAACCCATTTTGGTAGGACTATGATGAAGTGAAGGCTCCAGCCACCAGGGATGTCTCCAAGGCATAGGGAGGGCTGTAATGGGTAATATATGTGGGTTCTGATAACAGAATCTTTTAATATATTTTTATTGATTTATTTTCAAGAGAGAGAGAGAGAAAGAGAGAGCAATAAGAATATGGGCACAGGGCCTCCTGCCACTGCAAATGAGCTCCAGATGTATGCGCCACTTTGTGCATCTGGCTTCATGTGGATACTGAGGAATTGAACCCAGGCTGTCAGGCTTTGTAAGCAAGCAACGTACAGCATCTCTCAAGTCCCTATATGTGGGTTCTGCAGTAATGCTTATTTTTTTCTTCAAGGTAGGGTTTTGCTTTACCCCAGGTGGACCTGGAATTCACTATGTAGTCTCAAGGTGTCCTTGAATTCATCACAATGGCAATTCTCCTACCTCTGTTTCCTGAGAGCTGGGTTTAAAGGCATATGCCACCATGCCTAGCTGAGTTCTAAAATAAAATATGAACCTATACTCTACTGGTAGAAAATTTATTATTGTGAGTCAAATGACCAATGTGCAGACATCATATGATGAGACTGTAAATATAACACTTATGGACTCTGGGGAGATGAATCAATCAGTAATGTCCTTGTCATTTAAGCATGAGGACCTGAGTTTGGATCCCTAGCACTCATGGAAAAGCTGGGCATGGTGCCTGGAATCCCAGTGCTGAGGAGGGAGGCAAAGGTTCCAGAATTCCTGGGTCTTGGTGGTTAGTTCATCTCGCTGAATCAGTGAACTGCAGGCTCAAAGAGAGACTCTGTCTTAAAACAATAAGGTGGACAGTGATTGAAGAGGACACCGACATCTGGCCTCTACACTCATGAACACACACGCATGGACACTTGCGCACACACACATGTGCATGCTCCTCCACACACGTAAGAAAGCAAGCACCTTTACTCACTGAGCCAACTTTCCAGCCCTGGATCACCACACATATATGGACATGTGTACACACAACACACACACATACACATGTAAAAAAATGTGGCACTTGTCAGTGAAGGATTTTAGAATCCTTTGAAAGGATAATAAAAGAAATCACACAGAATAAAGAGAGGTTAAAATTTTAGAGAAAATTAGAATATTTGATCCTTCCCCCTAGGCACTTGAAACCTAAATCAAACATACAAACTAAAAATTTAATGCTGCTGGCAAAGCCTGTTTGAAAGCAAATACTCAGGCATCCAAGCTCTCTTCAATTCTCCAATCTGAAATGCTTCAAGGATAAAGTCAGATCTGCAGTTTTATTCCACATGGAATCATTTCTCATTCCCCCTTTCTTCCAATTGGTACTCATTTTTACATTGACAAAAGCTGAAAATGTTAACACAAGACAAAAAGCTTGAAACGTTATTGGGCCAGGTATATTAAAATAAAATGAAAAAAATAGAATTATTAAGTTTATATACAACAGCATAAGTGAAACAAGGTGACATGGCAGTTTCCATTGAAAGCTTCCAGTAGAAAAATCAGGTAAACAAACATCTCAACGCTCTTGCCACAGAGGCTCCTGGGAGCCTCCACTCAGTCACCATTCCTTCAAAACTGGGGGTATAAATAGTCTCACACACATCTTAGAAAATATAGAAAAGATTGCTGAATCACAAAAATAGCCCCAAAAATGGTATTAAAAAACTTTCTAGAGTAGAACTAAAACTGATATTTGATTCTTAAAAAAATGTTCAAATCATTTATAGCCACCCAGGAAATGCTTGTATTTTTGGGAGGCCTTATAAGTTATTGCAGAGGTTATAATCTTATTGCTCTTCCAAACGATACTGTCAAGAAAGGTGTTTATCTAGGGAATCGTGGAACTGAAAACCAGACGGTTAAAAACATGCCTCCAGAAGGCAGAGAAGTTTTAGAGGCCTTTCTCCCTTTCCAGGAGCCCTGGGCAGCCCAGGCTCCACTAGTGCAAAGGCTGCTGAGCAATCACACAGGCTCTCCTGCAGGGCGCCTGCTGCTGGGTCTACCGCCTGCCAGCTCTGCCAAGCACTTCACAGAAGGAAAGTTTCACAGTCTCAGATCTGGGTCGGGGGAGGTTGAGGTGGAGGCTGAAACCCCAAAACAAAAACATTGACATCTGGGAAAAATTGGTAAGTCACTGGTTTCACCTGTAAAATTTAATAGGCTCATTAGTTAAAAAAAAAATCAAAGTAAGCCAAAGCATTGAGAAAATAAAAAGATGTGTGGTGTTATGCATCTGGTTATGCTTGCTTTAGAAGTGAGTTTAATTCTGTGCTACTGGGGTTTGTTGCAAGGTCTCTGAACTTCTGGGTCACACATGCAATTGTAGACAGAGGGCCAGTGTGGGCGCACTTTGGAGAGAATGGGTGATTCTCCCTGGAAAGCTGAATTCTGATGCTGGTCCCAGAGCGCGATGACCAGCAGAGGTGTGGTTCACGCAGCACCCAGTAGACATCAGTGCAAGGTCACAATGCCTTCCAGAGTCCAGGGGCTTTCCCTGAGTGATCGTGGTCCGTGGATGGCCCTCAGGCCACTTCCCCGCCATGGGCAGCTGTCCCCGGGGCCCTGCACTAGGGCTGCTGCTGGTACTGCCCCTCGGTGGCAGTGTAGAAGTCATCCAGGACGCTCTGCAGGTAGTCAAACGTGGGCCTCTCCTCCGCCTTCTCTTTCCAGCACATTTTCATGATGTCGTACAGCTCGTCCGGGCAGTTCTCCATGCGGGGCATCCGGTAGCCCTGGGACAGTGCGCTCATCACGTCCGCATTGGTCCTCCCTAAGGCCAAAACACCAAGCTACTTAGCAACCTGATCAAAGCACAAGCACAGCGGGGCTTTTCTGCTACACATCCTACAGCCACGGCTGAAAAAAGCTGCAGGAGTCCACTATGGGTTGGCTTAAGTCCTAACCCAGCGCCCAGAAAAGCACTGGAATGGAGATAAGGCCATTAAAGGTGACTGGAAAGTGTGTGTGTGGAGGGGGTCCTAACCCAATATGACTGCTGTCCTTCTAAGAGGAAGCAGTTAGGGGACACACAGTGTTTCTCTGTACAAAGGCTCCCTGGCTTTCGCCTGAGGCTGAGTGTCACAGGAAGCTCTTGGATGACCATTACAACTCTCTTGAGCCATTGTTGTGGTTACTTTTTGTTGCTGAGACAAACACCTGACCAGAGGCAACTTATTGGAAGAAAGGGTTTACTTCAGGCTTACAGAATCCTGGGGAAACACCATCAAGGGTAGAAGAAGCTGTCTCACTTCAGCATCCACAGCAGAGAGAGAAAAATTAGCACTAGCTAGCAAGTGTAAACAGCCAGAGATCAAACTGCTCTGGACACTCCTTAGGGCTGGACTCAGAATCACTTCCAGCAGGCTGCTGAACACTTAAGTAGGAAGCTTAATCTTAATCAAAAAACCCCGAGTCTATGGGGACATAATTCACATCCAAATCCACACAGCCACTCTGACCCCAAGTCCATGGTCTCCTCTGCCACTTGCCCCCACTTCCTTATCTATACTATTCAGAGTATACCAATATTAAATGGCCTCGGTGAGTCATTCATTCATTAAACCATCCATCATATTACTCACTGAAGTCCAGACCACATTGCCCTAAGCCCATGTACTAGTTATTCCCATCCTTCCCTCATGCCACAACCAGGACTGTTGAGTCCATACAGCAATCCCCTTTCTCTATTTGCACAAGCACCTGCTAGCTCCTAAGACCCTCCACATACTCTCCACTGCACCCCTCAGCAATACACAGACTGAACATTTATCTGTTAATAATTCATCTTTCCCCATTAAAGGCAGGGGCTGAGACAAGACACTCAAGATATTTTTTAATGAAGGAAACAACTTTAAATTAATCTTATATACAGATTTCATTGACAGTGATACACTAATGAGAAACTGAGGAATTTTGGAGGGATCTCTCTTCCCCATAGAGCCTGAAAGAAGGGAGGGTGGCTTGGTGGGCTTCAGGTGCACATAGTTAATGATGATGTCCCCACTAACTATGTAAGTTAAAGATCAGAAGACTCTTAACTGACACATAACAGCAGTTACTTTTGAAGCGAAAGAGACCACTCTGTCACCCTACAAAACCTCAGGTCCAAAACCAAGCAGAAGGCACTGGAAATCCTTATTGTCCACCCATTTCCTCTACCATCAGGGGCCCTGCCTCGGAGGGCCAGCTGTGTCTCACCTAGATTCTTCTCAGCAACCACAGTGATGTCAGGAGCACCGTGGGCAGCAAATGGTGGAATTCACTCATGGAGGAAGACTAAGATTAAAAGGCAGAGAACAAGTTTCGAAGCAACATCTAGAAGATCTTCCATAAAGGGCAGTGCAAGTCAAGTTCTGGAATTACCCTTTGCTTCTGGGGCTATTTTACTTTTTAAATGTCTTTAGCAGTTGACTCTTCCACAAAGAGACCATAACCACCTGAATGGAATGAGGTAAGTAATTAATACCTGGGTAGGGGATCTTCCCGTAGGTGACAATTTCATACAGGAGGATTCCAAAGGACCATACATCAGACTTGATGGTGAAGCACCCAAAGTTGATGGCTTCTGGAGCTGTCCACTTGATCGGGAACTTAGCACCTGAGGAAGAAGATACGGGACTCTAGCTTAGGCTTCTGAGCTTAAACTAAACCAACATGGGTGAGGAGCACACACATTCTTCTTTGGATTTTAAAAAAATTCAAATTCTTATTTTACTTTAAAATATGTGTGAGAGAGAGAAAGAGAGAGAGAGAGAGAAAAAGAGAGAGAGAGAGAGAGAGAGAGAGAGAGAGAGAGAGAGAGAGAGAGAGAGAGAGAGAGAGAGAATGGGTGTGCCAGGGTCTCCTACCACCATAAATGAATTCCACATTCATGTACCACTTTGTGCATATGGCTTTATGTGGGTACTGGGAATCATACTCAGACTGTCAAGGTTTGGAAGCAAGTGTCTTTAACTGCCGAGCCATCTTTCCAGCCCTCACATTCTTATTTGAAATAGGCCACACGCATCCATGCATAGAACAAGATGGAAATGTTCTAATATGTTCTTCCTTCTGCGTCTGTGTTGGACACCTTCATAAGAAGCAGTTTCTTTTGTAACCTCTCAGGGATATTATAACCAGCCTCACTTTAGATAAACTTGAGCATGATATAGAAGGCAAAGGTATTTTTTTTAGGTGTGTATGGCCGTGTCTCAACACCAGCTCTAAAACATAGATCATTCAAATTTCATCTAGAGTCAGGCATGCTGGACTGCACCCATAGCCTCAGCTACTTAAGAGGCAGGAAGATCTCTTAAGTCCAGAAGTTTAATGGCAGCTGGGAAAACAAAGCAAGACCCCATCTCAAACAAACAAATCCTAAAATAAAACAAAAACAAGTTTTCTCTCAATGACCCCCTTCTATGTTTACATGGCAATAACATCTTTTATTTCATTTTATTTTTATTTTTGGTGCTGAGGAATGGACCCAGGTCATCACACATCTCACAGATATATAAATATCTTTTCTGTTTATTTGTTTGTTTTAAAATATTTTATTTATTTATTGTAAGCAGAGAGTGAGAGAGAGATTGAGTATGGGAACACCAGGGCTCCTACCCACTGTAAACAAACTCCAGATGCATGTACCACTTTGTGCATTGGCTTACGTGGGTACTGGGGAATTGAACCTGGGTCCTCTGGCACTGCAGGCCTGGGAGATAGTCCCAGCTCTGCTGCTTTCTTCTTGGTGATCCTGGCAAGTTCCCTACTGCCTTTGTGCCTTTTTGGTACTTCCACCTGCCTAATGGAGAAGTGATGGAACTTCTCTAGGCTGCAGTCAAGTAAGTGGATTGAGTGGACACTTGAGAGCAGGTAGGCACTGCTATGTGGTCCTGAAATAAGCCTACTGTTTGATCCAAACCTCAAGCTCTGCATGCCCTTTGCTTCTTGAAGGAGAGTAGATATTTTTATGAGACTCTAGGCTTGCCAACAAAACCAGTGGTATCAATAATGTACTCTGAAGGTAGATTTTCTGGGTTTGACTCCTAGCTAAACCTTTAGAGGGAACTCAAAAAGCTGAAAACTTCAGAGTTTTCTCATCTGTAATCTATAAACAAAATTAGAGTTTAAATATTTGCTCTAAGGGGAGCACAAACAGTTGATTAATTGAGTGAAAATCTTCACCTCATAAGGCAAACACAAAATCATAATTTTTGTCAAACCTGGTTTTGTTTTATTTTGCATAAATGAAATACAAGGCTGGGAACATTAATGCATGCCTGTAATCTCAGTGCTTGAAAGGCAGAGGCAGCAGGACTGAGAGTTTGATGGGGCCTGGGCTGTGATTCAAGACTTTCTAAAAAAAAAAATTTTTTTTTCTCTTTAGGTGGTCAAAGTGCTAAGAAGGTACAGTTGAGTGTTCAGTACTAAATGAGACATCTGTGTCACACCCTCCAAGGCTCAGGGACCATTGCAGAAAAGGTGGGAGAAAGGATGTAAAGGCCAAAGGATAGTGTTTTGGAATGCTGTCTGCCAGACACATTTATGACCTCACAGCAGCTGTCATTACCTGCACAAAACCTATATAATATTGGGGTTATCAGCATGTTCTCATGGATAATGGAGGAAGGCAAAACAGTTGTGGGAGGGGATTATGGTCAGGTACCAGTGTGTGTGCATGGAGATTGTTAATAAACTTATTTTAAAAAGACTAAAACAAGTAAACAAAAACAATAGAAAGAAAGGAAGAAAGAAAGGCAAGGAGAAAGGGAAGAAGACAAATAACTGTTATTCACCAGCCTTGTCTAAGTATCATGTAGAATTAACCAAGAGAGTACATTTTTCTGCATGTGTATGTGTGTTTGGTTTGTGATAATGTATATGCATGTTTGTATGTGTGTGCATGTGCATATGAAGGCCAGACTGGTGTTCTTCCTCAATCACGCTTTTTTCCTTATTTTTTGAGACAGGGTCTTTACTGAACATGGAGCTCGATGATTCTGCTTCATTAACCAGTGAGCTTCAAAGATCCTCCTGTCTCTGTCCTGCCTCATTGCCCAGTGCTGGGATTATAGGCACACACTACCATGTCCAGCCTTTACCTGGGTACAGGGGAACCGAATTCAGGTTCTCATGCTTGCACAGCAAGAATTTTATAGACTGAGTCAGCACCCGATCTTAAATACTGTAGTAAATAAGTTTCAAAGATGATTTATAATTTCTTTATTAAAAAATAAAAATGAAATAAAATGAGACAGTAAGAAATCAATCACAGATAATTGCTAACACCCACCTTCCCTTGCTGTGTATTCATTATCTTCAATTACTCTTGCAAGGCCAAAATCTGCGATCTTGCACATGAGTGACTCAGAGACCAGCACATTCGCTGCTCGCAGGTCACGGTGAATGTAGTTCTTCCGTTCAATATATGCCATGCCCTCTGCAATCTGCAAGCAGAAATAGGTTCAGGTTTGTATTCATCATAGGCTATCATGGTGGCCATGAATGAAAACTAGATAACTTGAGTTCCTAAGATCTTTTCGTGTATGTTATTCTGATTGTTCAAGTTTTAAAGACAGTGGCAAGTCACAGTCACCATTTGAGCCCTTTCTAAAATAGATGCTGTTGCAGCCAGCTTCTCCTTCTGGACAGGAAGAACCTGACCAAAAGCAAGCTGATAGGAGGAAAGGGTTTATTTTGGCTTATAGATTCGAGGGGAAGCTCCATGGTGGTAGGGAAAATGATGGCATGAGCAGAGGCTGGACGTCACCTCCTGGCCAACATCAGGTGGACAACAGCAACAGGAGAGGGTTCCAAACACTGGCAAGGGGATGCTGGCTGTAACACCCATAAGCTTACCCCCAAAACACACCTCCAACAAGGTTCCAATCCCAAAATTGCCATCAGATGGGGATCAAGCATTAAGAACTTAAGTTTATAGGGACACTTGAGTCAAACCACCAATTTTGCCAACCCAAAATTTTCCAATAAAAATGAATAATTTCTCTGTTTTCAATAGCAGCATATCTCAACATTTGCTCAATCCTTGCATGGTTATGTACAGATGTCAGTAACTCAGTTTCTTAGATGAAAAAACACATGCTAAGATTTGGATGTTTTTGTTCCCAAAATTCATGTGTTGTCCTGACCCTCAGTGTGAACCCCAAAAAGATTGCATCAAGTGGGACTGTTGTGAGGTGATGGGTTGTGAGGACAGAGAGGACTGGTGCCCATATAAAGGGTCTCTGGGAAGCTTCATGGTTCTTTCCATTGTGGAAGAGCACAGCTATGGAGGAGACTGGACCCTTTCACTGGACTGAGACGATGGAAGTGGAGACAGCAATGTGCCAATATGAGAAAAGTGATGGGCACCAAGAAAGAGGTGAGAGATGTTCATTGTTAACTAACAAACACCTCTCAAGTTCTCAACACAGTCCCTCTGTGTGACCAAACTCACTCAAGTGTGACAGGAGGAAAGGATGAAGGATTTCAATAAAACAGTAATGTGGTGAGGAGGAACTATTACCCATTGCTTCATAGAAAATGAGGTGCACTTCAAAATTGTCCTTTGAGGATGTTATTGCCAAATTATACAGTTAAGGAGAAAGAAGAAAGGAAGGGAAGCAAGGAGAGAAGGCGGGAGGGAGGGAGACAGGGAGGAATGAGAGGGACAGGGAGAGAACAATTGATATCGGTAAGAAGTTAGAAAAAACTCCAATTAGGATTATTTCACAACAGAATGAATGCATTCTGCTAGCTTCTGTTGTTAACGTCAGGCTCACCATCCCACCATCCTCAGCATCTCTAGCACCTGCCCTGCTCCCCCCCCTCGCTGCTTGCCGTCTGGTCTGCTGCCCTCGAAAACTTCTCAACCTTCCCACAAGCATCAGTTTGTACAAACATCACTTGCAGTTGTAGAATACAGCTTTGCCACTATTTTAATGCAGCTTATAATGTACTTATTGTCAAGACAAGCAGCTGATAAACGCATCAAAGGCAGAAGTCATGCCTTATTTCTTTTCTGTCATCACTTGTATCTACTGGACCCTTCAATGCTGTCATCAAGCCCTTTCAGAAATGCGATGGTTTTCATCCTACTAGGGATCTCCGTTGCTAGCACACTGCTGCAGGGATTTGACTGGTACTATTTCGGTGGTCATGAAATCCTCACATATAATAGTGTGTGCTACACTGTTCTCGAAGGCTAGTCAGCCTAGATTTCATTTCTGATGAGCACCGAAGAACGCTGTCCAAAAACCTAAACACTGCTGCCATGGTCTTCCAGGCCTTGCTTCCCTTTCACCTCCTCGGCATGACCTTTTGGTCTCTTGGCTTCCTTCCCTCCAGTCTCCGCATGGAACATTCCCTCTCACCTGACCTATCCACCCTGCAGGTCTCAGCTGAGAAGCCTTGCCAGCATACCTTCTTCCAGAGGTGTGTCCCCACAGCTCCCACTCCACTTACATGCCTGTGTGTGATCACTGCACCCCAGGGACAGGTGCTCAGCCTGTGCATTTCCATATCCCAGCACTGGGCACAGATTAAGGCATAGTGACATGGGAGCCTGTCCTTGTAAGGCACTGTGTAAATGTGACAGATGGTGAGCAGAGTGGAAACCAGACAGTAGCAGCAGGGAAAGGTCAGACCAGCCTGAACAAAGCAGTCACTGTACTTCTTTGCCCCTTCCCCACAGCTCTCACCAGCCCTTGGTACTCAGAAGATGCACCACCCCTATGTACAAAAATATTTCAACCAGCCTAGACAGAAGTCCACAGAAGGTGGGCGGATGAGAGTCCTGGTGAGGGCAGAGTATCCTGGAATGTGTGACTTTCTCTAGAAGACTTTGTGGCCAGACACAGTGGAGTTTGGCATGGAGGCTGGTGGTAAGTTTGGAGATAGCTCATTCTAGAGCAGGCATGACTGAAATGGGAGGATGATGCAATGTGGGTGATTTACACGGAAGCAGGAGCAGACTCCGTTTCTCTTTGTCTGCTAGTACATCAACCTCAACAAGGATTACCAGAAAGACACTAGAGCTGAAGAAAATGGAGAGAGGAGATCAGGCTCAGAGTGCAAAGAATGGCGTGTGTGTGTGCCTGTGTGTGATGGAAGGTTTGGGCTATCTGGGTGAGATGCCTAGCTGGAATGAACTAGAGCTAGTTCCAGACAGATTCAAGAGGTGATGCAAACAGATGGGCGGCACCCCTGACCTCCTTATGGTCCTGTTTGGTAGTTGAGTCTCAGATACTTAGCTGACATTCCAATAATTATATACAAACTGGGCCATGAGCCCAGAGAAGCTGAAGCTGACTGAAATCCCTACTTGGGCCTGACTTGCAGCAACCTGTGCTGGATGCACAGATGTGTGTGGCACAGGCAGGATGCTGCCAGATGTGACAGCCAGGACTCATCACCCTCCTGCTGGATGGATAGGCTTCATGGCTGGCCCATGCTAAGAGCATTCTAAGAACTTGCTAGCAAGGCTTTTGTTGCATCTACCCAAGCTCTGCATGGACACAAGTGTGAATCCATGTCTAAAGAGCGATTCTCTGAAACAATAGCAGACTTGCAACAAGCTTGTGTTGTTTGGTTTTCTTTTTCATGACAGAGTGTGTGAGAAAGCTTGACTTTCAAGCAATAATAGGGATACTTATCAGGACAACAATCCAAACAGTGGCACTAGATCTGGGATGAAAATGAAAGGCTTTCTGATAAGACTTGCTTTTGATATCACAAATATCACTGGTCTCCTTTTATGTCGAATTAGCTCTTTCTCTTTATTCCTATGTTGCTTCTGATACCCAAAACTTTTATGGAGACAGTATTTCTTTGTTGAGAAAAGAGAAAAGATCTGTGAGGTTTCCTAACAGGATTTATTGTTAATGAGCCTAAATTTCACCCTTCAGGAAGTACTGAAATTCTCCCTAGGCAAGTTCAGCATAGCCGTCTTAAAAAGTCCATGGAAAGCTTGTGTTGTTTCCACCTAGAATACTGTTTCCTAACCTCGTTTTTTCATTATCACTCCCCTAAGGAAAAACATTAATTGGATTTAAACTTTAAGTTGCAACTGGAGTGGAAGATACAGTTTGGAGGCAGAGCCTTTGTCTAGGATGAACAAGATCTGCGTGCAACCCCAGCACTATGAATATAGTGAAGATAAAGCAAATCTTAAATTAAACTTACCCTTTTGAATAATTAACATTTAAAAAAATTTAACACAGGTGTGTGCCAGAGGACAATTAAATGAAACTCAACATGTGTGTGTGTTGGAGGACTGTTCTTGCTCACTTGAAGCAGCGTTTCTCTCTATGGCTTCTGGCTCTGCTGCGCCTGGCGTGAGATTCCAGGAAAGTCTCCATCCCCCATCTCACCATCAGTGCTCTGGGAATACAGAAGCCTGCTGTGCAGACTTCAGCACCAGCTACCCATTCTTCTTTTATTAAAAACAACAAATAACCAAGTTTTGCTCTGTTGAGAAAGATCGTGTCTCCAATGTAAAAGTGTGGTTGGAATGTGTACTCCAAAATTCATGTTGAAACTTATACTCCAATGCAATGGTGTTTGGGAAGGGACAGGCTCATTAGGGGTTCATTAAGAATGGGAGTAAGGCTTCCGTGAGAGACTTCATACAGAGTTCTCCCTTTGTTCACCTTTCTGCCTTCTGCAACATGGAACCAGCAACACAGTCCTCCCAAGATACCAAATGCTACACCTGGGTCTTGGATTTCCAGCCCCCAAACCATGGGGAATAAATTTCTTTTCTTCATAAGTTACCTAGCCTATGGTATTTTGTTCAACAAACTAAGGTATACCGTCTAAGATGCTAAACAGGACAATGATAATTTAAAACCAAGTTTGCCTATGATTTGGGAAGGAAAACGGAGGTGATACATTCTTGCCTAGAATGTGGTCAGAGTGAAAACAGGTAAAAAACAAGCACAAAGATAACCTTTTATACAGGTCCTCTATGTCATATAAAAGAAATAGCTATTCAGACCTTTGATAGGGCCAAAAGGAGATTACTTTCCCAGAGTCTTGTCACAGGTTCATAATGGGAAAGTGAGGAAATGAGTTTAATTTCCCTTCTATGTATTTTGTAGTTAAATTGTTAGCCCTTAATCCAGTGTTCATTAACTCTGACTTGTGTTGAAGTCACATTAGGGAATTTATACACATTGTCATCCTCTGGTATAAACCAATGGGATGGATTTATGGAAGTGAGGCTTCCCCAGGAGCTCCTGATGTGCAGCCTAGCCTGAGAATCCCTGGAAGCTCTTGAGATGGGAAGTGTGGTCCTGGACCAGACAAATTAAATTTGAGAAGCATGGAACTAGACTGTGTACTTGTAGTCTTACTTTATATGGGAATTCAAAGCTTGGGGTAAAGTAGAATAAAAGTCTTAGTCTTAGCATGTTGTCCACAAACAACTTTTCACGTGGACTGTGCCTTTGTGATGCTTGGGAAGGAAGTCTCAACAAAGCTGCTTAAGAAAGATGTGATGACGCATGCCTTTAATCCCAGCACTGGTGAGGCTGAGGTAAGACAATCGCTATGGGTTTGGGAGCACAGATGCCCTAAAGAACCCAGGCTGGGAGAAGGCAAGAAGGGACATTGTGAATGAGGTGGGTGGGAGGAGAAAAAGGGAAATTCTTAGTCCATCGCTAGCTTGGAACAAGTTGCTTGAGCCTGTGCTTTTCTTGCCACTTGGGGAGCAGTAAGTACCCCAGGAATATCAATGGCTCTGAGCAGGGGACATGGAGTCAGGACCCAACTGTCTCCTGTGAATTGTGGCACTGGGGCTGCGGTGTAAGTTAGAGGTTTGGGAAACGAATTCAACCTTTTAGTCCTAAATCAGAAGAGGCTGTTCCTCGTCAGCCATGCCAGCATCATGATGCCAGGGCTAGTGGTATGCAAACAAGAATACCCCAACTTTCTAGACCAACTGCTGATGCACACAAAGTCACTCAAGATAGTTCTTTTTCCTGTGCGAATGACTGTCTAGAAATGTGAATTGCAATGTGTTCCGGTGACCTACTGTGAGAATGACCCACAGAATGTAGCCTTAGTGAGGTTGCCTGCTCTGGGGTACAAGTGGGTTAGCTGGGGTAAACTGAGATCTGCTGCATCTCCTGCCCTCTTCAGCTTAGTTAGCAAGACTGACTTGTAGTTCCTTCTTTTTAATCTTCAGTGAAAACATATGAATATGACATTTGCTCTCTAGCTTTTTTTGTTGTTGTTATTGCTGTTGTTTGTTTTTTGAGGTAGGGTCTTGCTGTAACCCAGGCTGACCTGGAATTCACTCGTCTCAGTCTGATCTCAAACTCATGGCAATACTCCTACCTCTGCCTCCTAAGTGCTGGGATTAAAGGCGAGCTCCACCACACGTGGCTCATTTGCTCTCTTTGATGTTTGTTTCTGTTTATTTTTTTAATTGCAGCTCACAGAGCAAGTTATAATGGAACCTTCCTCCCCCCCTCTCTCTGCCTCTCTCTCTCTCTCTCTCTCTCTCTCTCTCTCTCTTCATGAAGACTGCACTCGGAGAGTGAAGAATGGCAGTTTACCACCTGATAATGCTTAGCACTAAAGCAAATGATGCAAAACACACCCTTGCTGCCTTGGGAGGAAGGACAGAATTTCTGGGCAAGACAAGAAGCTACAGGCTTCACCAGCCAGCAACCCTAATAGGCATGGGGTGCCCAGTAAAAATTCTAGGCACAAAAGATAGAAATGGGGCATCCTGAGGTAAAGGGCAGCCTTACCTTAGATACTCAGACCTTTGGACTCATGCACACATCTTTCTAATGCACTGTGGGAAAGAGAGGAGTGAGTCTGGGAGTGGGCATTCTTCAATTGCCAGTCTTCATCTACCACCGCCCACCTGACTTCCTCTACCACCAACCAGCTGGACAGCCTGCACTTCCACAGCCAGAGGCCTAGAGGCACAGGTCTAGCCAGAGATAAAGAGAAATAAAATCTCCCAAACACACAGATTTGAGGCAGGCAGTATTAGCATTGGAGCAGAGGTCTCTCAATGGGTTAATGTAGGCGGGGGTGGGTGGGAGGGGAGGCGTTGTTTCTCCAGGTGAAGGAGATGCAGCTGCAGGGGCTGCTGGGTAAACTGGGTAAGGGCAGATCTCAGACCCTAGTCAGGATCTCAGAGGCCACCGTAGAAATACATGTTAGTTGCAGGCCATGTCTTAATAGATTCATATCTATGCAGTCATGTCACCTAACAATGGACGTGTGCTATGAAAAATCTATTGCTACACAATTGCATTATTTTTAAAAATATTTTTATTTACTTGCAAAGAGAGAGATAGAGAGGTAGAGAGAAAGAGAGAGAATGAGTGCAACAAGGCTGCTTGCCACTGCCTATAAACACCAGATGCATGCACCACTTTGTGAATTTGGCTTTACATGGGTACAGGGAATGGAATCCAGGCTGGGAAGCTCCTTAACCACTGAGCCATCTCTCCAGCCTTTACAACTTCATTACTTTTGATATATCTAGAGCATACTTATATAAACTAAGTCAGGTATGATGTCACTAGGTGATGAAATCTTACGGGACTTGGGTTGTATATGTAGCTAATGGTTGACACAGTCTTGTTATGCCACACACTGCTGTATGGTTTCTTATACAGACTGTGCATAGCATGCACAGCAGCACTTGCTCTAATTGTCCCTGGTTTTCTCCTATGAGCACAAGGCATTCCATGTGTACATGCTTATAGTGGGCAGGGTTGAAATGAACACAAACTCTGGAGTCCTAATTACTTTGCAAACAATTTTCTCCTAGGATAGAATGTCAAAAATTTTAAATGAGTCCAAATATTTCGAAAGCATCTTCCTTTGCATATTCCCTTAAATTCCCTGTCCACTAACAATATTTAAATAGAAAGCTTGTATCTCTTCTTCAAATGAGAGGCGTACAATGTGAGCAGTCTTAGCAGGCCTTCTTCACACTTCCTGTCAGGATCCCTCTGAGGAAGGCAATACAGGTCCCTCCCTACTCATGAACTTGAGCTTAATGTCATCAATGCATGTGCTGAGAGCTGGGGACTTACAACACAGTTACATTTGTGGGGGAGATGACACCTCCCAGGCCTTCGGTGATGTACAAGATGGATTTCTTTATAAGGCATCCAGTCTAGAGGGGAACCTCAATGATGGGTTACAAACTCTAGCAGAGCTCAAATAATTCCCCTTGCAAGGGGCTTACTTACTAGTGATGACCTCTGCCAAGTCTCTCATCTTTTCCTGCTTCCTTCCAGTGTCATACAAGGAATCGGTCAACCTGAGAACCCCACACAGTGCAGCTTGCAACAAGCTCCCACCACATGATGCTCAGGCCTTAGGTGCTCTGTGGACCACTGCAGCCCATACTCAAAAAGTTTGGACAAAAAATGAAGTGTTGTGTAGGTGCCCTGGTCCTGGAAAGACTGGTCATTTACCTAAATTAGTGTGGCTTTTCTGAGAAATTTGTAAATAGAGGGCTATCTGGTTTGGGGAGATTTTTTCAGTTTAATAAGAAGCATCCACATTTGAGTCAGATGACTGAGGGGAATAAAGGAATCAAAGAATCCTCACTGAGGGGCTGAATATGATCTCCCAAGCAAAGCTAAAACT
This sequence comes from Zapus hudsonius, assembly GCA_004024765.1. Taxonomy (NCBI): domain Eukaryota; kingdom Metazoa; phylum Chordata; class Mammalia; order Rodentia; family Dipodidae; genus Zapus; species Zapus hudsonius. The sequence goes on from PVHP010003563.1 coordinate 38,772, forward strand.
CACCTCGGGAAACTCCAGCCTGAATGAGAGACTGAAGATGAAGCACAACCTGTCTTAAAATTGGCTGCTGAAAAACATTTGTCATCAACAGTGAGAGAAATTAAGCAAGAAACCTGCCAAAACACAGGACAGAGAAGAGCCTGGCCTTCCTGCTCTTCTGGGCACCGTTTGCCTCACTCTCTAGAGATGGACTTGCTTCCTGTGGCTGAGAAAAGGAATTCAAGCAATTAATTACATTCAAAAACCTCAGGAGGCCTATGAAATAATAATAACATTAATAAGCTAAAAGTGAAAAATGAATAGCCATTGAACACCACCACAACCTCTCTGCCAAGGACTATTTAACGATGATATATAATAAAAAACCAGTGAGTTTACAAACAAAATAAAGCAAGACCCAACCCCTCCGCATACCAACTATGACAGCATATGGCCTTCAGTTGTTATAGAAACAATTTCCATATAGTAATATTCACTGACTTGCCCCTACAAAGGGTCCCATACTATAATCTATAATGTGGATGGAATAAGTTTAGAGCATTCAATGTTGTTTGAAATCTTACTGTTTCGGATGAAAATTTCTTGGAAATTTTGTTAGCTTTATTTGATTATTATAATTGTCTTCTTTTAAAAAAGGCTATGAAATAATGAAATCTGATGGTGATGATAGTCATGATAGTATCTATAATGTAATACAGGACTGAACTATGGCAAAGAACTGGGGCAATCCTTTCTATGGACCTTACAAATAACCTTTCTGAGATTATTTCTGTGGGATTTACTATGCCTTAGATTGCCTTTGCCCTGAACAGTATGGATGTCCAATATTGACAAGGAGTACTGGTTATGTTAACATGACCTTAAGCTATGCTCATTGCTTTATCTCCCCAATGACCTGGTTGTATGCTTGGCCTAGAACAATGTGTGTGTATGCATGAGGCATGTTTATTACCGTTGAAAGTACAGAGGTTAAAAGTAATGAACTGCCCACAAGAATACTGAAAGCAACAGGTGGGCTTAGATTGATAACAACTGTGTGTATGTTCTGGATCAGCAGAGTTTAACTCATCCTACCCCTAAATCCCTTCCTTTGAGCAAATGTTTAAGGAATTTTTTTGGAGTCAAAGTTCCTCATTCCTGTCCTTTGCACACAGAATCCTACTGCCATTTTTGCTGTTCAGTAAGAAAACCAGATGAGTACTCACAAACAGAAGCAGCAATCACAGGAACATCAGCAACAGGAGCAGTGGGATCACTCTCCCTCTCAATGGCTAAGAATTAATTTCTTTATTTCTGGTTTTGCTCCCAGAAGCCATCCGCCCACTCGTGGATAAATGACTCCAAGGGTCAGTGTCTATATTGCAGGACATCGCTGCAACTGAGCAGTGTTATATCTCTTCCTTACTCAAGCACTGTGCTAGGCTTTTATAATAGGTAAAACTAGCTTGGGGAGCAGACACAATTCACTACAAAGAAGGTGAGACTGAGTCTTGAAGAGGTTCTGAGGTTCCTTGGGAAGGCCAGGATTTGAATCTATGTCTAGTTGGTCTCTTCCATCTGTGCTCTTACCCATTTATCCATACTGCTAGCTTCTGCTTTCAAAAACAGACTGTTTCCTAAATTGGAAGTTTAAATAAAGAGGGAAAGAGGGGCTGGAGAGATTGCTCAGTGGTTAAGGTGCTTGCCTACAAAACCTAATGACCCGTGTTTGATTCCCCAGTACCCACATAAAGCAGATGCACACAGTGGTGCATGCACCTGGAGTTTGTTTGCAATGGCTAGAGGCCCTGGCAAATCCATTTTATCTCTCTGTCTCTTTCTTTTGCTTGCAAATAAATAAATAAATAAATAAATAGAATTTTTTTAAAGAGGGAAAGAGAAATAAGATAATTACATAATTTAAAAATTGACCAAAGTTTGCTGCCCATCTTCATAGCTTAAAAATGAGGGCGGAGTTTATAGCCAGTCATATTGTCATCCGCCCAATAACATATAAGGACCCACAATGCTTCAGGGAAACAGGATTTCTAAGACATACAGTGGTTTGAATTAGGTGTTCCCCCTAAACTCATGTGTTCTGAATGCCAGCTGATGGCAATTTGGGAATTGGAGCCTCTTGGAAGCAGCATGTTGTTGGGGGCAGGCTTATGGGTGCCAGTGTTTGGCACACTCTCCTGCTTCTGTTGTTCACCTGATGTTGGCCAAGAGGTGATGTCCAGCCTCTGCTCATGCCACATTTCCCCTGCCATCATGGAACTTCCCCTCGAGTCCATAAACTAAAATAAACAAATCTGGTGATGCCTATGAGGAATTTTCTACATCAGGTTAGTTGAGATCAGAGGACCCACTCTAACTGTGGGTGGTGCCATCCTGTGGGCTGGGTTACTGGACTGTATAAAAAGGAGAAAGTGAGCTGAGCATGCAGCATTCCTCTCTCTCTGCTTCCTCCCTTCTGATGTGACAATGTGATGCCAGCTTCCTGCTTATGCCATGCTTTCCCTACCATGACAGTTCCTTCTGGAACTGAAGCTGAAATAAATACCTCCTCCCCTAAAATGATTGCTGTTAGGTATTTTGTCCCAGCAATGAGAAAATGACTAATACAATCTTAGTACCCATGTAAAATTCTGGGTATGGTGGTGCACACTTGAAATCCCAGTGTTGAGGTAAAGACAGGTGGATCCCTGGAGCTGAATGGCCAGCTAGTCTAGCCTACTTGGTGAGTTCCAAGCCAATTCAAGACCCCATCTCAAAGGAGACAGATGGCATTTGCTGAGGATAATACCTAAGGCTGTCCTTTGGCTTCCACACACATGTGCCTGCACACACACACACACACACACACACACACACACACACACACATACACACACACTCACACACACATTTGCCTATTAGTGAATATGTGGAGAAATTGGAAATCTTGTGTCCTGCATCTGGTGGAGAAAAATAGTGTATAAAACATCTTGGCAGTTCTTCCAAAAATTAAAAATAATTGTATGTTCTAGCAATTCTCTTTCTAAAGAAGTGAAAGCAGGGCTTTGAATGATATTTTTATGCCCCTGTTCAAAGCAGCATTATTCACAATATCAACCCAAGTACCCACTTATGAAGGAGTAGATGAGCAGCAGGCTGCATATTCATGCGAAGGAACAATACTCAGCTAAAAAAGAAAGGAAGTCTGACACCTCTTAAAACGTGGAGGAGCCTTGAAGGCACTAAACTAAGTGAAACAAGAAGTTAGCTGCAAAGGGCAGAAGGCTGTACAGTTCCACTCAAACGGGTACTTTGAATTGTCAAATTCAGACAGGAATAGTGCTTAACAAATATACACACAAATGTTCAAATAAAAACACACTTGTTATCAGTAGATTTATAGCCAAGGATTTATCCTTCACATACACTTAAGTACCCGAACACACTCCCAGAGGACTCTCCTTCAAACAGTGTTGACTATAGTTACAGTAAAACAAAACCAAACCCTAGAAAGCACCACAAATGTCTAACAACAAAGGAATGGCCAAGGAAATCATAGCATAGCTGAGCAAGGTCATTCTCTAATGATATGGAAAGATATCCAAGATTTGGTAAAGTATACGTAAAGCCAGATGCAAAAGATGGCGCATGTGTCTGGAGTTTTATTTGCAGAGGCTGAAGGCTCTGGTGCTCCACACATTCTCTCATTCTCTCTCTCTCTCTCTCTCTCTCTCTCTCTCTCTCTCTCTCTCTCTCTCTCTCTCTCTCTCAAATAAATAAAATTAAAAAATAATGAGACAGGGTCTCTCATTAAGTTACCCAGGCTGGTCTTCAACTTACTTTGCAGCCCAGGTAGGCTTTCAACTTGAGTTCCTCTTCCTTAGCCTCTTAAGAAGCTGGTTGGAATTACAGGCCTGTACAACCAGGCCATGATAAAAACCCTATTTTAAATAATCAAGATTCTATGCAAATTCCTAATTTCTCAGAATCCCCCAAAGCATGGACACATGTTTGTGCTATGTTAATGTTGAAGGACTACCAAGATCATTCAGTAGGTATACGCTCACTTCTATACACTCATATCAAAGTCAGAGGTTAAAAGAGCTTGGGGTGTAACTCCAAATTCTGGTCACTGCAGTTTCACTAGGGAGCTCTTAGTACACCCTCACCATATGGTGTAGTTACCTTTGTGGTGCTGGGACAAAAAAATACCAACCAAATGCGACTGATGGGAAGAAAGGGTTATTTTGGATTACATTCTCAAGGGGAAGCTTTAAGATAGCAGGGGAAAGCATAGCACGGGCTGAGGCTGAACATAACCTCCTAGACACAGCAGGACAATGAGCTGAGCTCTGGCAAGGGGAGGTGGCTATCACATCCCCAAGTCTACCCTTAACAACACCAGAAAATCTCCATCTCTCAAACTACCAACAGCTGGGGACCAAGCATTCAAACACATGAGTTTATGGGAGACATCTGACTCAAGCCACCAGAGTATATTATAATAATAACATTATTATCATCATTATTGTTATTTTTGGTGGTGGGATTGAACTCAGTGTCTTACCACTAAGTGATATCCCTGGCCCACTCTTAAGTCTATTAAAGCGCTGAAGGGCAAGTTTTTTTTCTGAGGCAGGATTTCCTTTGGTTGAGAGGACTCAAATAAATAAACACTATGCAGATGAGAGAGGGAGGGAGAGAAACTTTGTATCGAGCTCGATTAAATTCCAAGTAAACTTGAAATGGACTTGGCAGTCATCTTTATTTATATCTCAATTCCTTTGAAGTGAGTTTTCAAAACAACCCGTGTTTACAGATGGAGCCTGGGAAGGTTTCCTCTCCATGTCTGTCTGCTCTGGCTTTTCCTTTTTTCTATAAATATGGAGTGGGAGGGGCTGGAGTGGGGAGGAGGTTGGAATGACGGAACCTGAGGAAGATGCTCACTAAGCAGAGTTAGTCTGTGCCCAGTGGACGGATGGTAAATGACTGGGCTTCTCTGACTTAAAGTAGTGACAGAGGTTCAGTTCCTTCCCGGCAGCTGTGTCTTAATGAGGAATGATTGCACCATTCAGCAACTTCCTGTCTGCAGGTCTTCAAGTCACAAGGCACCAGGGACTTATCTTTTACCCTGCTCCTCAGTGTTAGTGAGTGATTACAAGACCAAGAAATCTATAGATTTAAACAAAAACTTCAAATGAGTCTTATGATAACCATGTGAGACCCTGCAACATAGATTTTCACACACATAAGAGAAAAGAAAGCTATAAATAGCAGCAACCTCTAGAAGTAACATTACTAACAGTTCAGGCCAATGTCCCTGTGAGGGGCTTAGCTTGTGTCTTGAATGATGCAAAGAGCTGGAGGGATGCAAGCAAGGGTGTGGATTCATTCATTCATTTCTTCATGTCTAGCTGCTGTGTTACCAAAGGGCTCAGGAGGAGGCTAACCCAAAGCGCAGACCAGTTAGGCTGCTACTCTGTAAACCATGTGTATGTTGAAGTAGGAGGGAGAAGGTGGTGAGGTTAGCAATGCCAGTAGACTATGTAGGATTGGAAAGCAGTGTAAGAAAACGGCAGTCAAGAGGGCTTTGAGGTGTGAGCCAGCAAATCTAAGGATGGAACTGCCATCAAAGGAAGGCGAGAAGCCCCATGACTGGGGCGGTTTCAGAGTGGGAAGAAAGGCACCCAGTTTACACACCCATGTGGAGAAGGTGAGAAAGCAGCCAAGGGAGCCTCTGAACTGGAGGTAGAAACTAGAGCAGTCAGAGTGTCCCGGATCAACAATGCCCTCCTTTCCCCACGTTATGACCTCCTAGAGTGTCAACATGGGATCTTATTTTTACAGCGCTTTGCAAGCTTAAAGGTCCTGATATGAAATTATATTCTCGTTTTAGGTGAAAGCTAAGCCCAATGACTTGTGTCTGTATAAGAATGAGAGGGAGGGGCTGAAGAAATGGTTCTGCAATTAAAGGCACTTGCTTGCAAAGCCTGAAGGCCTGGGTTTGATTCCCCAGTAACCACATAAAGTCAGACTCACAAGGTGGTGCATGTGTCTGGAGTTCATTTGCAGTGGCTGGAGGACCTGGTGCACCCATATTCTCTCTCTCTCTCTCTCTCTCTCTCTCTCTCTCTCTCTCTCTCTCTCTTTCTGTCTCAAATAATTATATTAAATATTAAAAACAAAAGAATGAGAAGGTTTGAGGCAAAAAGGCAGAGAGGCCCAGGTAAAGATGGAGACACATTTCACAGATGTTTCCTTAGGCCTCCAAGAAGCTGAAGAAGTGAGGCAGGATTCTTTTCTGTATTCCAGATTTCTGGCCCCAGGACTAAAAGGGGATAAATTCCTGTGACTCAAAACCCAGTGGTCACCATAGTAAACTCATAGAATTCTTTCCATGGTATTGCTGAAAGGAGTGAAGAGAAATAAGAGGCTGGAGGAGGGAATTCTGGAACATTCCCATGTTTAAATGTTGGGAAAATGCCTAGTAAGATAAAAGGGACAAGAGAGAACCATGCCTCAAATACCCAGCGATGAAACATGTTACAGAGGTATGGTGGTTTGAATGCAATGCTTCCCACAGGCTAATAGGCTCGTGTGCTTGAACACACAGTCCCCAGAGAAGTTGGAAATGTTATAGAACCTTTAGGAGGTACAGCCTTGTTGGAGAAAGTGTGTCACTGGGGGTGGGCCGTGAGGGTTACAGCTGGCCCTAGTGCTATTCTTTCTCCTTCCTCCCTGCTGATGTGATGATGTGATGCTGGCTTCCTTCTTTCCCTCCTATGATGAACTCTACTTTTGGAATTGTAAGCAGAAATAAACTCTTTCCTTTCTTTTTTACCCCCAATATTATATTTTATTCTTACCATATTAGTAATAAAATAGTTTTTGTTGAATGTTTTAAGTCACATTCAAGCTTATAAACACAAATCTATTATATCTAATTTTTCCTATATCTGTATATGTCCAAAATACCTACCATCTACATAGTTTACTGACATTTGAAATAAAATGGTACACAGTTTTACATGTGCTAGAAAATTATATAGCTCACCAATTCAGCACTATGGGTTTTACCACCTGGAGGAAATTGGTCAGGTATTTTGTCCAAGAGGATGGCAAAAGGGAGGAAGTGGAAGAGGTGAGTATAGACCTGCAGGACATTTGTTTATAAGGATGAGGAGAAACCTGAAGGTCGAGGGAACTGAGAGGATGTGGGGGAAGGGAAGACTTGGTTATATTTCCGGTGTCAGCGACACAGAAGTGAGGAACAAATGTTTCTAGAACAATGTCTAGACACAGTAAGAGAGGACAGAACTTGGCGCATAAGACAAGGTACATCAAATCACATCACATCAGGCAGGCAGGCAGTGGGCCCTGGGCAAAGGATGCTCTGCTGATGAGTTGTCCTCAGGGACTAGACAAGCAAATTTGAGAGTGTGGGCAGTCTAGGGATGAAGAGAATCCCAGGGGAGACACCACTGCCCAGAAGTGAGCACAAGGGAATGGGTTGAGAATCCGTAGGGGATCTCTAGGTGCCTCAGGTGAGTGGCCTTGGATCAGAAGTGCAAAAAAGAGCTGTCACGTGCACCTGGGGACTAAACAGGTAAACACGTTTGCACAAGGCCAGGATTTCGCCAGGCAGGTATGTCAAAGAGGAGGTAAAGGAGTGTGTAAAGCTGGGAAAGGAGGAAAAATATGAGGTGGCAAGGGGGCAAGAAAGGTGTGAGTGTGTGGAAGAACTGGGGCACACTAAGACTGAACGGTAACATGAGAGACAGAGCAGGACCAAAGAAATAATGAAGAACCTTGATAGGGGTCCTGCCCTTCTCACAGGGTGATTCAGTGAGTAGAGAAGACAATCCTGGAGAGTAAGAAGTCAAGAAACAGCCCTGAGTTTAAAGGTGGGCTCATTAGAAACAATGGCAGGTGAGCCATAGTTAAATGTCATAGTGAAGGAAGAAGTCCAGGGAGAAGAATGTGATGGTGTTTTCTTCAAGGCTGGGGTCTGTGAGATGACACAGAGGCAGAGCAAACAGCAATGAGAACCATATAGTTAGTAATACAGCACGGACATTTCTGCTCAAACAACCTTGATCACCACTGGACAGCATCATGATAAAAGTACAAGGAGCTGGTTTTATGACATGTAGGCTAACACAAACATTGTGTTATAAACACTGAGGGAAGAGGCTAGAGTGTTTTCTACCAGCTACTCATCATAACTTTGCAGAGAAGAATTCGCCAACCCCCATCACATTCTGCTCAGAGCCAACGGAAAGGCTATGAAGGGCCTGAATTATGCTAAGGAGGAAAACCTGTCCAGTAGCACCTCCCTGCACCCGCCACGCCGTGCTCCAGTTTCCAACAGTTATTTATAATTTTTCATTCTTCCTGGTGTTCTTTGTGCCAGAAGGAATGTGAAACAAAAGCAATGCTCTGTCTTTTCCAACAGCCCAGATACTCATGTTCAACTTCCTTCTTCTCCTCTCACTTTTGTTTTGAACAATTAGGTAACTTTTGTCCAGGAAAGTAAACACATGGTCGGAGGAAAGGAAAGATGAAAATGCTTTATTTACACCTAAATAGTGACTCAGGAATCCTTTCAAACAACATACAATCTTCTAGTCACTTGTTCAGAGCAACAGAGGTAGACCCCACTTTAAGGGGTCAATAAATGATTTAGCAAGTATTTCCTGAACGCCTACTGTCTAAGCATTGTGCTACCTGCTGGGGATACAAATGTTAACAAGAACTTGCTAAAAGTTTATTGTGATATGTGCACACAAGGGAAGATAGAGAATGTTGGAGTGAGCAGGGCATTGGAAAGGTAACAAGGTCAGAGAGGGCACCCTTAGGTAGGAAGGGTGGTCATAGAGCAAAGGGCAGCAGCTCCCAGAAGTGAACTTGGCAAAGGCAGTAAGATAGGAGGGTTTGGTAGGCTGCAGAGCTGAGGAAGGTGGCCATTAGAGATTGCAAGTGTGGTGAAACTCCACGGAGAAGAATCGGTGGGGAGATGAGATAACACAGTAGTCAGACTCACAAAGATAGACCAAGAGGAGCACAGGAGAGTATCAAGGGGTGCTGGGGAGCACAGGGAGGGACAAGTTCGTGTTTAATGGTAAATTAGGGATTAATGGGTGCATGGATTTCGCTGGGGGAGAGGCAAAGTTTCTGGAGATGAATGGTTTTTGTTTCACAGCAATGTGGATGGACTTAAGTGTTGCCAAGTGCCCTTAAACATGGTTAAAATAGCATATTTGAAGTTATTTTGCCACATTTTAAAAAAACCTAAGAATAAAAGCAAGCAGATAGGAGGAAAGGGGAAAGGACTAAGGACAGGAGAGGAAAGGGAAGGAGGAAAAGAGGAAGGGGAGGGGAGTCTGCTTACTCGGGTAAGCTCAGAACAAGCAAGTGGAAGAGCAAGGAGAGAGTCCCATTCATTAGGGTGTCATTCACAAGTAGAACCCAGAAACATTGATTTCAGGGGTTCAGAGAGTAGAATGGGGTCTACAGAGGCTGGGAGCGGTAGGGTGTTGGGAGTAGGTTAATGGGTGCCTTGAGTTTGTCTTTGCCAAACTGGCAATAGTTCAGGTAAGAAACACAGTGAGTTGGAGGAGAGAGATTCTGGAAGAGGAATGAGGTGTGCTTATGAGTTGTCTAGCAGGCTTCCCTTAGTGGGAGAGCCAGGAGCATGGTGGCCTTCTATTGAGGAAGGCAGGCTGAGGAGGACTCTGTGTGGCTCACCTCCAAGGGACACTATCTACACAGGAATGACCTCAGGAAAAACATTTAAGTCAAATGGACTTAAATGGACTTAGACTGGGGGAAGGACTATAAAATAGTTCAGTGAGTAAAGTATTTGCCTCACAGCATGAAGACCTGAGTTCAAGCTCTAGTACTCACATAAAATGCCAGTGTGGCTGCACATGCCAGTGCTGAGGGGTGAAGGCAGGAGGATCTCTGGGGCCAACCAGTCTAGCCTAATTAATGAGCATGAAACCAGTGAGGAACTGTCTCAAAAAAGAATGGCAATCCTAAGAATAACAGCTGAAGTTGTCCTCAGGCCTTCCTACTGACGCTCACATGGGTGTACGCATGTACACACTCACAGATGAACCCCCACAAAAACAGGCATACACACATGCACACTGGAGTAGAGGCTACTTTCAGTGACTCGATTTAAAACAATTATTACACTGTATTTTACAAAACCCAGGGCCTGCATGACTACATGCACTAATGTTTAAAGCACATGTTCTGAGTGTGGGGAAAGAGTTTCTCTTCAAAGTCAACACAATGTTTTTAAAGACTAGTCACTTAAACATCTCTCTGAATACAATTTCATGTCAGCTTTTGTCTGCCTGGGGAAGGGAGAAGGCAATATAAAACCCACTTTAAAAAAGAATGATGACTATACAGTTCTCTCTGTGCACAAATGGGAATCAAGTTCATTTTTGAGTGTGAGGTACAGGGAATGGTCTGGGAGAGGTTCCGAAGGAAGAGGAAGCAGAGGAAGAGAATGTGGAAGATGAGGAAGAGGAGTCAGGCAGGTTAGTGAGAAAGCTGTGGAGACAGGGAGTAAGGGAGGAGGAACAGTGAGACAGGCAAAGAGACAGAATGTGCACTCCAGGACCTCTAGCCACTGCAAACAAACTCCAGATGCTTTTGCTATTTTGTGCATCTGGCTTTATGTGGGTACTGGGGAACTGAACCAGGGTTGTTAGGCTTTTCAGGCAAGTGCCATAAACACTGAGCCATCTCTCCAGCACACCCTCCAGAAGGGTTTTGTGCAAGAAAGAGGACCTAAAAGTGCATGGGCCTCAATAAAGAGGCCTGTGTGAGAATTCCCAGGAAAAGAGGAATATCAGAGAAAGCAGGAAGTGAATGTGACTTCCTAGTGGAAGCCCAGGCCAAGTTGATCCTGGAAGTTTCTACTTGTCTCTGAACTTCATGCAACATCTCAACATAACTATTCTCTGAAATAAACTAAATGTGGTGACAGTAATCAGGGTTAACACTAATAAATGTTTTAGGGTTGAGTTGTAGCTCAGTGATACAGTGCTTGCCTAGCATGTACAAGGTCCAAGGTTCAATCCCCAGCATTAAAAGGTTTTTTTTTTTAATTTTAAAAAAGATTCTGAAAATAAAGTTGTTGCTTTCTTGGGTTATTATAGGGGCAAGAGTGATGGTGAAAGGGTGATGGTGGAGAACAAACATCCCTGAGCTGGAAAATGAGAGCTTGACCTGTTCCTTTGGTTCCTCACAAAGACAGAATTCAGTGATAATGCAGCTATGATATGACATCTGTTGGCTTTGGCAAATACTATAAAAGCTTCCTAAGGACATCTCCATCTGGACCCCTCAGGCCTAGTTGTCACCAGAGTGGTTGGTCTCCTAGATACTAAAAGATCTTTCCACTCAAAAATATTGAGACTTACTCAGACTAAGGTTTACTCTCTTCTTCATTTTACCAATTTTAAACTTAAATTGTGACTTTAAATTTAATATTGAGGGCAAAATAGATCTTGAGCATAATCACTACATGATACAAAGATCCAGTCAGGTATGGTGCACATGCCAACAATCCCAGGACTTGGGAGATAGAAATAAGAGAATAAAAATTCAAAACCAGCATCAGCTACTTGAAACCCTGCCTAAAAAGAGAAAAGATCTATGCTTTGGCAATAATGATTTGGAAGGGAGCTCTAGAAATCATTCACTCATCACCACCATCATCATGGTGGTGTTGGGTATGAAATGGTCACAGAATTAATTTGACTAGGGGGTGACAATGGAGTCAGAGGTTTTAGGAATAAATCCATATAATTCCACCCATAAGCTTGATAACCTTGGACAAGTCCAAGTTTATTCATGCGTTTGTAAAATCTATCGAGTAACAATATAAATGCATTCAACGCTGCTGGGCTCACTTAGACAATGGAGGTGAATGTGCTTTATCGACTAGAAAAAGCTAAAATAAGAATGCTGCTTTGCTGCCCTGATCATAACAACTTTGCTTTTGCAGTTTTTATTGGTGCTTTGCTCACAGATAATTGTGTTTCATTTTTGGTAATTTTCAGGGATGTTGCCGCCAAGCAGCGATCGATGCTTTGATTCTGGGGTGGAAGACAAGGTGATTTATCTGATCTCCATATGACCACTCTGAATTTTGTACTTCATTTTCTTCTTGGTTTTAGAAGTCCTCCATTCTCCTGTTGTTTTAACCCCTTCTCTTTCCGGTGCACTGGGATACAGGCTGGAAAGGACTTACGCAAAGTTGCTCTGCACTGAAGGCTGGAAGTAAATTACGAAAATTTGCTCTGTTCTGAAATGTCAAAATTCCTTTGCAAATGACCCTCTTCCTCTGTCAGCACAGAAAATGCAAAACAGCTTCAGTTAGTAGAAGGAGGAAGCAGGGGGTAAACCTGTTCCAGTCAAAGTTTCTTCATCTCCATGAGATGGAGAGTGTGTGCAGCTGAAGGAAGGCTGGCTGAGGCGATTACACTTGGCCTCTAACAAGCTTTTCAGAGCTTTTTCTGGGACAGGAAGTGATGAAATTAGTCTTGCATGAATTGGGAGGCTTTCAGTGCACCATCTACTTCTGGTCTTAGTGGGGTCATCCAGGGAGGGTGGGAAGAGAAAGCAGAGCTTGAGGAAATTGGTTGTGAAGAAAGGGAAGAAGAAACCAAATTCAAATAGTAGGAAAAGTCCCAATTCGGCCCCTCACACTGTGCCCTAATTCTGGGGCTGGATTGAGAAAAAGGACTCATCTCTAGTGCTAATAACCAATCTCTGCTGTGAACAAGTGTTCAACACAACTACACACTGTGAACATCTGTTTTTCCACTCCTGACCCTATGGACTCACCTAATTCTGCTTAATTCTGACATTTCCACTTTGCATAATAAACCTCCTTTATGAAAGGTAGGGGAAAGAGATTATTTAAGTATATGTGTGCCAGCTATCAGCTTGGGCTAGCCTTAATATTTACTGTTTTCATGTTATTCACTGTAGAAACTGATGAAGTTAGTGGGTGGCAGATGATAAAGAGAAAAATGCAAAAACATACAGATGGCTCTTGTTAGTCTGAAGGCTTTCAGGGAGGACGTGAAGGGTGCTCAATGGCTAGTACCACTATAAGAGGAACCGAAGGCATTACAGTGGGATGAGGCATCAGATATTGTTAACGGAAACCAGACAGGAGAGGGGTGTGAGGCTGAAGTGAACAGGCCTTGTTGCCAGGGGTGAGGGTGCCTCCTAGGTTATAGGTATTGTAGTAGAAAAAGATCAGCAAATGAACTAAGAAAGGGTGTGACAACAGGTGCTCTTAGCAGGGCCACCAAGGGGAAGCTGAGAGCCTGGGAAAGTCTGTATCCTGAACAAACACGAATGAATTCAAAAGGAGCTGGGGTTTGGCTGTGAAGAAAATTAATTTCACCTGGGGTGTAGCTCAGAGGTAGGACAGAAGCTTAACCTGTAAGAGGCCCTGAGTCCATTCTTGGAAAGAAGGGAGGGAGGAAGGGAGAGAGGGAAGGAAGGGAAGAAAGAAGGGAGGGGGTAAAGGAAGGAAGGACTGATTTTGTGCTACGTCTCCATGCTCAGGGTCTTCTTGTCTGCTAGTGACTGTGGCACTGAACAGTGCTCGCACTTACCTAGGTGGTCCTTAATCACTGCTCGGAAAGACATCCTGGGACAGGCAAGCAAGAACTCACCCAGTACGAGCTGGCTGTGGTCTCCTGGTTTGCATGGAGACCAATGGGTGGCTTGATTGCCTCCAGCCCTCCTGTCACCAAGGGGCCTCAGACCCATCACAGTGGAGTCCACTGAGGCTGTCCAGTCTCCAGTTTGACAGTTAGCCAGAGCCAGGCGCTGTGGTCATCTTGCTGGCAAGTTACAAGGTTTTAGAAGCACCTTTCTCCCCAATCTTATTTCCAAATATGAAGAAGCTACCCTTTGTAGTAACAATACCAATTTACATGATTAAACTGTCATCTCATGCAGTCCCCCCACTACCCTTCAGGGACTGACTGAGGCCCTCATGACCTCACTAGTTATAGTATAGTGAATACTATAACCCCACTAGGAGGGCCGCCAGAGAAACAGGAGCAGGGGTGAGGGGATAAAAGTAAAATAGTATATATCTATATAAAACTCAATTTAATTCAATTTTTTTTAATATATATTTATTGTCCATAATGTGTTACATTATTTAGTGGGCAAACCATGCGTTGTTATCCCGAATTCCCCAATTCCCCCCCTCCCCATCCCTGATCAGTTGTATATCCTCCTCTGTGGGCTGTCTGTATCTAGTAATTCAATTTTTAAAAATGTGCGGCTTCAGAGGCCCTGAGGTAGACCTCAAAAACGTTGACTATGACAAGATACTGTTTTATTAAATAACATGCAAAATCAAATATAAAATACCCATACAACAAAAGAAAGCTATCTTTGGGGTCCAGCACATACCCTGGTGTGTAATGTGTGCCCTGTGGAGCGGCAGAAACAAACTCTCAGGAAGGCTGGAACAGTAAGACCACTCAGACCTCCAGTCTTCAGGTACCACTTCTCCATATTCTGGTCCCATGTGACAAACCTCTACCACAGTCCCAAAACCTCTTATTCCATAGGAGATCTGACCCTCAGCACCACCCACACAGAAGGCCTTATCGACGTCAAATGTGATTTAAGTTTATGAGACTTCTGTTTTCTCCCCTTCCTGTCCTGCTATTTCCATGGGATCCACAGCTGCTCCCAACTGGTTGCTTTACGGCAGGCAGGGCAGCAGTCTACAGACTGTGGCCTGAACCTCTGCAGCCCATAAAGCTGCTCTTCAGCTAGGGCCAGGAGAGAGTTTAAGAACAGGGTCAGGAAAGCAGGCTGCTGGTTTGGCTCCCTTGCCTGCCCCTCCATTGCTGCAATTTTGATTCTTTCTGATTCAGACTCTATTCGGATCTCCTACACAGATGAAGAACCTTGTCGAGCCAGTCAAGTTCCAGAAGATGAAATGAAAGCTAAGTAGGTGACACACCTTTACTGGGGTGATGGGGACTGCCCTCCCTCTGTTGTGCCCAACAGACTCTGAGGCTCTGGTGTTCATGTCTACACTTTTAACAATCAACACCTCAAAGTAGGAATTACCATTCCTGGTTTTTAGGGAACCAAGCACTGAAGCAAAGCTTTCTAAAAGTGGCACAGTAATTGGGTGGCAAAGCAGGACAGAAATATGAGCTCTGTCCCCAACACTCAACTGCAGTTTACAATCCCTCCCAGTTGACCTGAAGTACTTTCCTTGCATACTTATTCATTCTTCTGATCTTATCTTTCCAGGAAGGCCTTACTGATTTTCCAACCAAGAGAGGGTCCAGGGAAGAAAGAGACTAGTGTTTCCTAGAATGCCTATAAATCTCCGTGTTACATACCTTGTGTTACATGTCATACAGTTTTTCCAGCATGAACCAACCATTGCCAATATTGAAGAACAAAACAAGACAATTACTGATTATGACCCAATGAATATCGTCAAATGTGCTAACATTGTTCAAATGTGCATTTCCTTGAAACATTGGGTTGGTTACTTGGATTCTGTGAAATTGGCCTCTGGTATTAAGCATGTCAGGAAAAATGCGATTCCAAAATAAACAGGCAACTACTCAGTAGTACCAGAAATATTACACATTAATATTTCTCAGAAAGGAGTGTGAAGAGGAAGAGGAATAAAGGAATATAGTTCCTTTTCTAAGATTGCTGAGGACTTAAAAGAATCAGTAGTCATAACTGAAATAAAACAGGCACATTTTAAGAGTCTCACACTCTACCAACTGAGCTAACTGGTTCATAGACGCATTTTCAAAGCTGCTGTGTTTAAGCCATATGCAATCACCTCTCCAAAATGCTGAGCCAAGTGCCCAATCCAGCTGCACTGTAGTTAGGACTTGGGCTAAAATACAGGATTAAAGAAGCTTTGCCTTACAGAAGATGATTTCCAGGCAAATCTAGACACATGTGCATGCATCCCATTCCTGGGCAATTCCTTCTCCTTGGCATGGCCATTTCATCCTGAATGGCAGAGTCACATGCACACTGAGCTTTCAAACATTACCTGTGCGGAGAAGTCAATGAGCTTTGGGAGCAGCACCTTGCCACCTTCTTCGCTCTTGAGGAAATCCAGCAAACTGCCTGTAGGCAGAGGGTGACAAGTCAGGACAGTTCAAGCAGGTGACTGGAGATGCAGGGGAGAGTGCCCTTAGCAGACACCAGCTAGGCTTGCCTATACATGCACCCAGCAAAGCGAAGACCTCAGCAGATGTCAGAGGTGCTGGAAGAGTCGCTGTACGTCCCTAAATACAGAGTGCTAACAGCCTGTTTCTCCTACTTCCCGTGGCTCCATCTTTACAAGGTTGCTTTGCTACTGGAACTGAAGTACAATCTCACAGTAGCCTCGGTCCAGTCACTTGTCCTGACCAGTCTGTAAAGTTAGCACGGTAACTCGAAGTTCTTGTGATGATACATGCAAAGGATAGATTTCAGCACACGACGTGGTGTGGCAGTTAGTTAGTAAGTGCTAATTACTAACCATCACCACCTAGTCCATTACACAGAAGAGTACTTAGTCCTTGGACAGCTAAGGGAGAGGTGAGATCACCCACTCAATGCACTGAGAATAGCTTAGTAGATGGTAAGTGCTCAATAAACACGAGTTATTGTTAGGAGGAAACACTATCCATTAATTTAACAATACTTATGAAATTACAACGCATGTGGCCCTGAGTCTGGTTTCTGCGTTGCAGCAACCCAAGCCATAGGGACAGTTTCACAGACACGATGCATGTATGTATGTGTAAGTATTCATGGACAGGTACACGTGGAGGCTTTGTTTTCTTCTCTTTTCTGAGTTTTCAGTAGTGAGCATGCTGTTTTTTGACTAAAGTGACTTGGGTGCTCTCTGAACACATAAATGCTTTGGTTTTGGAATATTCTGCCTTTAGACCTGGGCACTGGGCACCACTCACCCTTGGCCATGTATTCGGTGATAATGTAAATAGGCTCCTCCTTAGTGACCACCGCGTAGAGCCGCACCAGCTTGTCATGCTGCAGGGTCTTCATGAGGTTGGCCTCTTCAAGGAACGCCTGCACAGACATGGTGCCAGGCTTCAGGGTCTTCACAGCCACCTTGGTGCTGTTGTTATAGTAACCTGTGGAGGAAAAGAAAGCAGAGCACCCTGGGTCAAGCAGAATATTTAAAACCTATGCTTTGTAGATGAAAAGTTAGAAAATAATTTAGTTATATACAGAGATAGTCCAAGATAAAATACTATATATGGTATTAAAACTGGGGGAGACTGAGTGGAGAGTATATAGGAATTTTTTGTACTTTTTTCACAAAAAATTAAAATTACTATAAAATCAAAAGTTTTTTAAAAGATTAGTAAAGGGCTGGAGAGATGGCTCAGCAGTTAAGGCACTTGCCTCCAGTGCCTAAGGCCTTGGTTCAATTCCCTAGGACCCGCGTAAGCCAGACCCACAAGGTGCTAGCCCTGGTGCTCTCTCTCTCTCTCTCTCTCTTTCTCTCTGTATCTCTGCTTGAAAATGAATAAATAAAATATTTTTTAAAAAGATTAGTAAAGGAAATTCTACATGTACTCTATGGTGAGAACTAATATTTTCCTACAGTTAACACAAGAGAATGTACACAAGAGACAATACGAAAGAAAATGTGCCAAAATGCCAGCCATCTCCAATGAGCAATTTTGGGCAATTTTAATTTTGCTTGCCATAATTTTAACTATTTACCAAATTTTATAAAATGAATAAGCATATATATATATATATATGTATATTTGAGTGGGTCTCACTATGTAGTCCAGGCTAGCCTTGAACTTGCAATAGTCCTGTTTCCATCCCCTAACTATTGGGATTTTAGGTGTGTATCACCAAACCTGGCTTGTAGTACTTTTTCAAAAATTGATTTATTTGAAAACAGAGAGATAGAGAGAGGAGAGACAGACAGAAAGAATGGGCACACCAGGGCCTCTAGCCACCTCAAATGAACTCCAGATGCATGTGCCACTTTGTGCATCTGGGTACTAGAGAATTGAACCTTGGTCCTTAGGCTATACAAGCAAGCACCTTAGCCACTCAGCCATCTCTCCAGCCCCTTATATTACTTTTATAAAAAGTTAGCCAGAGATGGTAAAGCCTGTCTTTAAACCCAGGCTTGGGTAGGAGGATCACTGTGAGTTCAAGGCCAGCATGGATCTACAGAGTGAGTTCCAGGTCTTGGCTAGAGTGAGATCCTGCCTCTAAAAAAAATGCTAATTCATAAAAGTTACTTATATGTGCAAACTTTAAAGTTAAACATGTCAAAGTCAAACCAAATGCCCATCCTTGGAGGAATGGATAACAAAACTGTGGTACATTTACACGATGGAATTTTACTCAGCTGAAAGGAAAAATGACATATAGAAATTTAGAGAAAAATGGTCTGACTTGGAGCAGATCTCACTAAGTGAACTCTCAAAAGAGCACAGAGTCAAATGCTGCATATTCTCCCTCATATGTGGTTCCTAACCAGTAGAGAGAAGTGAGAGTCTGTGAAAGAGGGGTAAGGAATGAGGGGGAGGGGATGGCTTAAACATGAATCTAAATCAAAATTGGTTCAAAATCATAAAATCCTCACATACATGCCTATTGAGCAAGTAGTGGGCGTCATCTGGCAAGAGGGACCATGAATAGAAGGGGAGAGTCTAGGCTTATGAAAAATTGATCAGTCCTGCAACTCCTGGACCTAGTCACTGGCTCCTTCTCTCACTGAGCTGTTGACCAAAGTGACCCATGAGGTCCCCAAAACAAGACAGGATTCTGTCAAAGCTCTTGAATACCCACCCCAGGCCTGAGATAGGATCTTGTTGCTGAAGAAACCACAGAAAGCCATCTCTCAGCACTGAGAGACCCTGTGAGTTCCAGAATGGTAACCAGCCCCTAGATGGTAGTTAGTGCAGAGCTAGCAGGCACTGCATAATCTGCCAGGGGAAGCTGGTCAACAAAAGTTGGAGCAAACAGAGACCACTGATATAAAACACAGTCTGCCACCATGAATAGGCTGAACACACTTCCTACTGGGAGAGAACAGCAAACCAAGAAACAAACACTTGTGCAATGGAGGCACCAAAGCCTGGGGGAGGTAATCAACAGTTTGTAATTTGGCCAACTAATCCACTTGATGGGGAGCCTTTAACCGGAACTGGGGACTCAGGGTGAAATGCATTGGGAACCAAAATCTTGGGACCCCAAAGAGAAATTCACTTTATAAGTGAATTACAAAGAGGCCACTCACAATATAATCTAGCCAATTCAGAAATGTGTATCTCAGTTAACCTATACTGATCTCACTCTCTGATGGAGATTCTGTTTGTATTTTTCAGAAGGCAGCGAGAGAGCTATGGCTATGGCTCTTCCAACCCTACCAACAAGCCACAGGCTGATGGCTGACATCCCGGCAAGAGATGCGCCACCCCAGACCTACTGTGGAGGATCTACATGGAACCCCACAGGGATAAGCAAGAGACCTATAACCACAGCCAATCAGTCAACCCAGGATAAGCCAGTGAGACAGATACCAACAATTTTCAACACAACCTAAAGCAGAAGTACAGAGGCCCCTAAGACCTCAACAATAAAGCAGCCTTAATACTCACATACCATGACTCAGGGAACTGAGTGGAGGAGGGGGCGGAAAGATTGTAAGAGCCATGGTGGGGGAGAACTGTCAGAGACGTTGCCCCCTTCAGTAACAACATACAAAGGGGGGTGGAACCAGGTTGACTCTTAGGCAATCCATAACCCCCTACCCCATGGACTGATCCAGTTTGCCCATGGAGGAGGATACCCAGCAGACTGGGGACAGGGAAAAGGGAAATCGGGGAATTGAGGACATCAACACATTATCCGTTCATTAAGTGTATCTAATTATGGTAATAAAGAAATTTAAAAAAATAACTTATGGGCAGACAGAGAAAGAGACAGTGGGTAAGGACATTCCAGGGCTTCCTGCCACTGAAAATGACCTTCAGACACAATGGGCCACTCTGTGCATCTGATTTTACCTGGGTACTGGAAAATAGAATCAGGCAATAAGGCTTTGCAAGAAATGCCTTTTACCACTGATCCATCCAGGACCTGACTGTTTGGTAATGGAAATGCACTCAAATCTCCTTGTGGTAATGGTAACATGGTCACTTATTAGCTCATCAACAACCATCACATCTTGACTAACAGGATGACCTAATCATTTAAGTGCTTGCCTTACAAGCATGGGGAATCAAGTTTGATCCCAGAACTGACATTTTAAAAGCTGGACAAGGTGAAATCACAGAGGGAATAAGGGCAGTAAAAAGCCTTTACCTGCTCAATGCAAAGACAATTCATCCCCAGATCCAACACAACCATGCCTAATCACCCTTAAAAAAACTCATTTGCTCTTGTATCAGCACAAAAGTATTCAGAGCACACTGTTTACAGTAGCTACGACTGGGAGCAATGGTAATTTTATCAGCATTTAGCGAAATGAGTTAATAAACTAATGCATGTCTTGAATACACATAAAACTAACACCATCCAGCAGTGAGAATGCATGAAAAATATAACGGCACCAAAAACCATGGATGAGTTCATGAAAATGTCTAGCAACAGAGGCAAGGCACAAGTATGATTCATTTATATACAGTTCCATAACAGGCAATGTGGAACTGTTTGATGCATACCTCACCGTGTGCAAAAGTAGTCAGGCTAGAATACATAAAAAGCGCAACTCAAAAAAAAAAAAAAAGGTGCAATTCAGTGGCATTGTGCTTGCTGAGCAAGTACAGGGCCCTGGTTTTATCCTAGCATCATTGGGGTGGGGTTGGGTTAGGGGAGCCAGGAAACTATGACAAAGATCAGAAGAGCAGTTGGGTCTGGGGGACAGGCAAGGTTTGCGATTGGGAAGAGGGACTCTAGGGGCCGGCAAGTTTCCTCTATGTGATCCCCATAGTATTTCACTGTGCAGAATTTGTGACAGTGAGTATTTGTCTGTCATGCACTTTTTTGCTCACTTATCACTTCAGCTACTAAAAAAAAAAGCTAAAGAAACAAAACCACTCCCCTTTGACACCATGAAGGCAGTGTAGGTCATGAAGGCTTTTTGAAAGGATGGGAGAAAAATGCTTTTTCAGTGGTAGAGGAAAAGCCATGAGGAAACAATGCAGCTGCCAAGGACATTAAAAATGCTGCTGAGGATTCTGAAATAGCAAGGAAACAGCTATGCTCCTGGCTCAGAAAGCCAGCAGCTTCAGGACGGATCCTGCAGGGCAGGCTGCATTCGGTAAGGATCCCACCACTATTCCATGTTCCCCCATCACCGGGCATTCCGTCAGCTAGTGGGGGGGGGGGTAGACGTTTCCTTTTTTTTTTTTTTTTTTTTTTTCATTTTCTAATCTTTCAAGGCACTGAAGAACTTCTTGTGAAGAAGCAACCTGTCAGTTAAAGAAAGCTCCAATGCTAGCTGTGACTAGTATATGAAAAGGTATGCACATGCCTCAGGATGGAGAGCTGCTTTAAAAAGAAACATGCAATTGATTTTGAAAGTTGGCTGGTGATTTGTGTTGATTAAGTTGCTTCAAAATAAGAATGTGTTAAGCAAAGTTCAGTTAGAAAAATTTCCTTTCCACAGTCTCCTGGAGATGCAGCTGTAAGTAACACCACCCACTTCCTCACTGTGTAGTCCGTTCCTGTGAACATTAACCATCCACAGATGAAGCAACTGGATTTGAATGTACTTGGTTCGCTACCCTTGGCTGTCGCTCAGCACATGGCTTTATGCTTTTATTCTGGCGTCAGAGATGGTGGGCCTGAATCAAAATTCCAAGCTGTCACTTTAACACAGGTCTACTGCCTCCAGTGGAGTAGAGCTTAGTTATACTACAGCCCAGATAAAATATGCTACATTTTTTTTCATGACAGATACGTAATTCAATCGACAATATTCAAGCTGAAGCACTTAAGCTTGGCTCTATGATTATAATTGAGAAATAGCTACTGAAATATAGTTTCCAGTGACTAGATCAAACACAGAAAAATAAAAATAGCAGTCAAAGCAGAGTAATCAAAGCCAGACTTTGGGAAACACTCAGGTGCATGGCCTCATTCTTCCTCTCAAGAACTGATGACACAGTCATTTTCTCACTCACTGATGGGGAAACTGAGACTAGGGAAGGCGAGCTCACTTGGAGATTGCTTAGTAAGCAACTGAGTCTGGGGTTTCCCGAACAGCCTTGCTCTCCCACTGCTTTGAATGACCACAGGCAACTTCCTCATCTAGTTCCCAGTGCCCTCACTTATCAAATGATGACAGGAATGTCTCACAGTGCCATTCTACACAGGAAGCAAAGCAATGAAAATATGCCTCAAATGGCATGGAGACACTGCATAGCCCACACACTGTCTTCTCTCTAGCTCTTGGCTTCTCCCTCCCTCCCAGCCATTTCCTCCGACTCAAAGCTGCAGTATGAACACAGAGGAAAGTGTATTTAGATGACTTGGCAGAGGATTAACTCAGCAGGAAAGAGCCTTGAAAGAAATTACACTTATTTCACTCTTTATTGGAGATTCTGTTTGTATTTTTCAGAAGGCAGTGAGAACCATGAACAACCCAATTCCACCAACAGGACCTGAGACAATGGTTGACACCCAGGCAGGAGATCAACCTTTCCTAACTCATCATCTAGGGCCCAAATGAAACCTCTGAGGAACTGGCAAGATGAACAAGAGTGCTACCTACACAGCAAGTCAGATAATCTATGAAAGGGCAATGGAGACAGACACAGAGAATACTCAATGTAGTCCAAAGCAGAAATTCAGAGACTCTTAAGAACTCAACAGTAAAGCAGATTTAAAACTTACCCACCATCAGGGAACTTTGATGATGAGGGGACAGAAAGATTATAAGAGCCATCATGGGGGAGAATACTCAGAGACATTGCCCCCTCAACAACAACAACAACAATAACAACACACACACATACACACATTAAAAAAAATAGTGGCTACTGCTTGTACATTCATTACCCCCCATCCCATGGACCATTCCATCAATTCCACTGAGGAGGGCCCTCAGCAGGTTGGAGGCAGGGAAGAGGGAAATAGGGGTACCATCAGAAGACTTGTTCATACAGTGTTTCTAATCATTAGCAATAAATAAGTTTTAATAAAAGATAAGGCCGAAGAGCCCACTCACAGGAGCTAGGAGGACTGCATAGATATGTTTAGGAGGGACAGGGCAGACTTTTGCTTTAATGAGATGAGTTAAGTATTAAAAATGAGCAGATATAACCCTGCAAAGGAATATGGGGGTATCATCTGGTAAGAAGGGCCCTGAAGAGGGTGAGATAAAGCCTAACCCTAAAACATTTGACCCTGGCTTGGAACTTCCAGTGCCAGAAATCAGTTCATACCCACATTGAGCTGTTGAGTGAAGAGACCTATGAGGTCCCCAAAACAAGACAGGCTTCTGTCAAAGCACTTGATTACCCACTGCAGGTAAAAAATAATACCCTATTGATGAAGGTACCACAGATTGCTGACACACAACATCAAGAGACCCAGCTGGAACCTGGAAGGAAGCCAGTTCCCAATGATTAATTTGTATCATGCTGGAAAGTGCTATATGAGCTGCTAGGGGAAATAGGCCATCAATATTGAGAGCAAGCAGGATACACTGCTATATGACGGCAACCAGAATGACAAGATGTACATACCTGTGCAATAGTGGCACCCAACTTATGTGGGTAGCTAAGGGCTTTCTGATTGGCTAAGAGATCAGTGGCAAGGAACCCATAACTGGGACTGGGATCCAAGCCAAAATCCTATGGATCCCAAGAATCTGGACTCCAAAGAGAAGCTTTCACTAACCTTGGGCCTAAAGAATAGATATATTCATTATCTCTCCAAACTAACAATGCTTTTCCATTTATCCTAGCTGATCTCACTCTCCATTGGAGAATCTGTTTTCATTTTTCAGAAGGCTGGGAGAACCAAGAACAACCCAATCCTACCAACAAGACCAGAACTGGTAGCTGACTCCCTGGCAGGAGATGAACCACCCCTAATACATCAGCTAGGGCCCAGGTGAAACCACAGAAGAATTGGTGAGATGAGCAAGAGTGCTGTTTCCGCAGTGAGCCTGACAATCTGTACCAGCGTGAGGGAGAAAGACACTAAGGATACTCAAAACATACCAAAGCAGATTTCCAGAAGCTGCTAAGAGTTCAACACTATAGTAGATTTAGAACACAACCACCACAGCTCAGGGAATTTCACAGAAGAAGGGGCAGAAAGATTGTAAGAGCCAAGTTGAGTGAGAATATCCAGATGCACTGCCCCCTCCCTCAATGACTGTCTGCTGCTCCCACAACTCAGCAATTCCACTGAGAAGAGCCCTCAGTGGACTGGGGGCAGGGAGGAGGAAAATGGTGGTACCAACACATGATTTATTCATACAAAATTTCTACTAAATAAATAATAAATAAATAAAATTTGAAAAATGAGCAGATTGTTTTAAAGTCATTGGGGGAGAGAGAGTCTTACCGACACTCCCCACAGATTGCTGAGAGAGAAGAGAAGAGAAAGAGAGAGAATATAGGCATGCAAGAGCCTCCTGCCACTGCAAATGAATTCCAGACACATGTGCCACTTTGTGCATCTGGCTTTAAGTAAGTACTGGGGAATTGAACCTAGTCATCAGGCTTTGCAAGTAAGCACCTTTAACTGCTGAGCTATTTTCTCAGCCCAGACAGATTACTTTTAGTTAAAAAAGAGAATCATGAGACACCATGGAAGCATTGTGTTGGCTTCCTTAAAATCAAAGTAAGAAAAGGTCTAATGAAAACATGTCTCCATCTCTTTAGCCCCAACCCCCCACAAGGCAGAGCTCAGATGCTCTGGAGCTATTCACAATGGTACAGACTTAGCCAATGTCATGGGAAGTCAGGAAAAAAAAATTTAATTGTGGGAAATTGTAAAAAACAACTGTTCTGATTTTGGTAAAAATGTAGTGTTATGAAAGATAAAGATAAACCATGGGAATTCCCCAAATTTAGGGAGATTAAAGATGTGTTAAATGCAAAGATGTAAGCCTAGGTTGGGGAATAAAGTTATAAGAGCATTACTGTGGGAGTCAATATGAATTCTATATTAGATAGTCATATGTGTGGATGCTGCAATTCCTGAATGTGATCATTGGTGTTGGTAAATGAGGCCCCTGGGCTGAGGAAACACACTGAGGTATTTAGGAGCAGAGAGTCACCACAGGAGCTGGTGACTCTGCAGTAGCTTAGCAGCAGGGGCGTTCATACACACCCATCTGTGATGAAACACACACAGCAGTGTCCCAACTGCTGAATCTAGACAAACAGTATACACTGCTCATTACTCCACTATTGTCCTATTCTGTGAATATGGAGTGATAAATACTAAGAAATAAATACAATTGCCTCTGGAGAGGGGAAGAAGATGGAAGAAATTTTTTAAAAAATGAAAAGTCTTGCAGTTCTGAGAAAGTTGAGTGTAGATGAACCAGTATACACTTCTAGTACATAACAGAGAGAAATGAAAATGTGTCCACACAATAACTTGTATGAATGTTCACAGTAGCATTGCTCATAATAGCCAAAAGGTGTAAGCAACCCAAATGACCAAGTT
Organism: Zapus hudsonius; assembly: GCA_004024765.1. Classification (NCBI taxonomy): domain Eukaryota; kingdom Metazoa; phylum Chordata; class Mammalia; order Rodentia; family Dipodidae; genus Zapus; species Zapus hudsonius. The sequence continues at coordinate 64,482 of PVHP010003563.1, forward strand.
GTTTGGATAAATAGATGTGGTATATTCATACAATGAAATATTTCTCAATGATGGAAAAGAATGAAATTTGCTACAAACTAAAACATAGCTAAAGCTAAAAAACCATTGTGCTAAGTGAAATAAGCTAATTGAAAATAACAGACAAGTCCTGTATGGCTTCATTTACATATGGTAGCTGGAGGAGTCAAATTTACAGAGATAGAAAATACAGTGGTTGCCAGGGGCTGATGGGAAGGCAAGATGGGGAGTTACTGGTTAATGGGTCTAATGTTTGCTGTTGGGTTGATAAAAAAAATATTTTGCAACCAGACAAAGGTGGTTATACAACCCATAAATGTACCAAGTGCCAATGAATTATTCACTTTTACAAGATTAATTTTATGTGACACTAATTTCACATTAATTTCTAAAAGGACAGAAGTGGGATGATACTGGGATGATACTCAGATGAAATGGGATGATACTGGCAACAGAGGGAAGACACCAGCTCCAGGAGAGCACTGGAGCCCACTAATGTGCTGACAGAAGTGAAAACGAGCTACCTTAGCGGCCCTGACACGGGTCCTGGGTTAGCCAGCCCACAGGACTGTAAGGCTGTGGCAGGCCGGGTCACATTTACCATATTTCAAGATACTTCTCATTAGGGCACCGCAGGACAAAGTACAAACAGCTGACACTGCATGGCGGTTGATTTTGGAGAGAAGCCGCTCCCTTGGGGGTCTCTGGCTGTGGAGTGACATGCAGCGTGGCTGACAGCGGCCTCTGTTGCTAGACAGACATTCAGCTGTCCCGGCCACCTTTGCCAGAAGAAACTTCATTGTTTTTATCAGACTTAAAGGAAAATTTGATCTTTAAAAATTTGGTGTCCTCCTTCCCAGCCTGAGAAAGTGAGCCTTAGCTTTAAGGAGAGATTCATTAGCGATGGGACTCGGAGATGCAGGGTCTCTGAGGACGAGAGACCACGCAGGGGTAGAGACCACTCACAACACACACCCCTGGCTCTCCTCCTTGCTAAGGTGACAAGGGCTACTCAGTCAAGAGAGTCCAAACACATGAGTTCTTCAGACAAAGCAAAAGAAATGATGTCTCTGAAACAGTTCCAGGTTGGGCTCAGAAGCTGACACAGGCCGGAGCCCTTCTTCATCACTCACCCATCCAGACTTCCCCGAACTGTCCTGCGCCCAGCCTTTTCACCAACTTAATGGACTCCCGGGGGATCTCCCAAGCATCTTTATCCCATGGCTTCTGTGGTTTGGGACTAATGCATGCCTTCTCCAACCTTCTGCACAAGCCATCCGGCTGCTCTGATGTGAAAAGAAAACAAAAGCTAAGAAAATGCAATATAGCCTGCCCCTGGAGGAGAGGGGTTCTATGACCCCTTATATAACAAAATCCACAGATACACATGTGCCTTATACATAATAATACAACCTGGTCACATCCTCCTATATACTTTGTAAAATTAAGTTAAATTAAATTTTATATATATAACAGGTTATACTCTTTATCCCCTCATTCTCCTCCTATATACCTTGTCATCCCTAGACTAACTTGTATTACCTTGTACAATGTAAATGCTATGGAAATAGTTGTTATACTGTATTACTTAGGGAATACGGATAAGAAAAAAATTCTTTATTTTTACATACTCAGCAAAGATACATTAAAAAAAACATTTTGAATTGTTGAATTCTCCTATGAAGAAGTGTCAGATACAAAGTGACAGTTGTACATACTCTGAATTTTTTCCAGCATCCATAAAGGGAAGCTTAAATATGTTATTAGTCTTGTAACAGAGAATCATCTAAAATGTTATTATCTTTTGTACAGTTATAACTTTCAAAATTATTGAGACAATTTGAAATATTTGACTTTTTGTTTGTTTATTTGTTTGTTTCGGGATAGAGTCTCACTCTATCCCAGGCTGACCTGGAACTCACTCTAATCCCACGCTGACCTAGAACTCATGTTCACCCTCCTACCTCAGCCTCCCAAATAAAAGAATTCAAGGTGTGTGCCATCACACCAGGCAAAATATTTGATTTTATTCATTAACGCTGCTAACACATTGAAAAAACTAGCAAACAGACAAAGGCTGACACATTGTCACACTTAAAAAATGTGATGGGGGACTGGGTAAGTGGCTCAGCATTTAAAGGCATCTGCTTGCAAAGCCTGATGGCCACAAGTTCAATTCCCCAGTGCCCATGTAAAGTATATGAAGTTTGTTTGCAGTGGCAAGAGGCCCTGTCCCACCCATACTCTCTCAAATAAAAGAATAAATAATATATTTTTAAATGTGTTCATATTCCTGCATCCCTGAAAGCTCCATGGGGCACAAGGGTAGGGATGTATCAACCCTGGGTCTCCGACAACTTGGCCAGGGGCATACATGAATGAGAATAACGGAGAGGGAGGCTTCCATAGAATCCAGCCCCTGGCTCTCTCCATATTGTATTTTGTTCTCTCTATATTGTGGGACCTCAGCAAATCTTCAGTGTGCATTCTCTTAAAGCAGGTGGTGGAAACAGAGGCAAGAGTGCTCGTCTCCAAAGTCAGCCACACAGGAAACGGACCAGAAGGTTATGGAAGCAGGCTTCACAGGGCTGAAGAGTAGAACCAGGGCATTATTTCTTTATACTCTTACCATGAGTGCCTACTGCTTTTATACATACATGTACACAAAGCCACAAATATGCTTGTTTGTGTTCCTATTTAAATTACTTGGACACATTTTAAGGAAATGCACTGTGGAGATAATATACACCTTTCTTTTCTCTAGTTGGAACACTCAGAGTCAAACAGCACAGACTAAGCAGGAGGGATTGGGTTAATCACAAACATCAAATCTTACTTTGAATGAAGAGATACATCTGTATTTATAGTGGTCAAACTTAATGATTTTTCTACTTTATGATGGTACAAAAGTGTACCTCTACAATCACTCTGTTTTCATTTTCAGTCCAATATTCAATAGCTTACATTAGCCAATACCACATGTAAGTTATAAAATTTAGTAGACTGTGCCCAAATGCAGTGTAATGTAAGTATTCTAAACACATTTAAGGTAGGCCATGCTAAGCTGTGGTGCTTGATAGATTAGGTGCATCAAATATATCTGGACTTGCAATATTTTCAATTTAAAATAGGCTTATTAGAATCTAACCTCAGTGTAAGGCAAGCAGTATATGTATATTAAGTTATAGCTTAATTAGGATCCATTATTGAATATAATCCATATACTTTATCTAAAAGACAAGCTTTCATGTAAAAATCTGTCACTTTATATCTAAACATTCTGACTGTCCCAATCTTCAGTTTTTACTTACTTTGGTAATGTTTAATCATGTCACTGATACAAGAAAAAGTGATCCGTGGAGAGATATAATAACCACCATTGTCCAGACTTCTGATTTTGTAGTGCTTAATAACATCACCGTGCACAGGGTCATAATCTCTGACCGACAGAGAGAAGCTTCCTGGGAGGCAAAGGGTAAAAAAGGTGTGTGGGTACATTGTTAATCTGGCATGCATTATACAACACTGTGGTACCCAATTTACCATAAAATGTACACAGGTAAAGATGCTTATAATGCAGACTTTTCAAAGTCCAATAAAACATCTACTTGACAAATGAAGCCAGCATTTTTTTTTTTTTTTTTTGGGCCAGGCAAGTGGCCGACACATCACTTTTCTTCTTTATGAGTTTCCTAAAACCATTTAGCCAAATAGAAACATTACTTTGGTGCTCTTTCTTTTTAAATTTCAGGATTCACTTTGAAAAATAATTCAAAACCACTTCCTACCTTTTAATGTTTCACTTTCTCTGATCAGAAAAGCTCCCGCACTGTTCCCAGGTGCTAGAAGCTGTCGTTCTGCATCTTTCCTGGTTATGTCCTTAAAAAACCACCTGTGAAGACATATAAACAGCTTATGGGTATTATGTCAGGGAAGGGGAAAAGTGGTGCATAATAAAAGTAATCCAATGCAGGGAACAGAGAGGCACAGGAGCCGACAACACAACAGGACTCACTCTTCTGTTTCTAAGGTGTTGACCTTGGCCACATAGTTGCTGGGGATGAAGCCTTCCCTCTTTGTTGACAGGGACTTAGCTTTCCACCATTCTCCATGCCTAGAATAGAAAACATGTCAAAGTGACTCAAAGCTACAACAGCAGCTGCCCTAAAAATGCATTTGTTTTGAGGGTAAGGGTGAACACCCTAGAATCCAATGGGAAAACTCATTCTTCTTGATGACATAAATATATGTTTAGAGACAGAAGCAAATAACAACATCCTAACAACTTAATGTGTCTCTGTTCAGTGCTACATAAAAAAAGAAAGAGTTGGTTTCACTTATGTGAGATGGTCCATCTCAAATAAGTGAAACATCTCTCATGTCCTCAGCATAGCTAAGAGGTGCTTGAGAATCTTTGTAATATGGAAGCTAAGGGAATGTTACAGAGAGTTCATGTGCTATAAACTTGCTTTAACAGCTAGTTTCAGGGAAGAAGACATGGCTCAGTAAGTAAAGCACTTGCTGCAGAAACACACAAGGGCCTAAGTTCGGGTCCCCAGCACCCACATTAAATGCTAGGTGATGTGCCTGTAATCCCAGTGTACAGGAGGCACAGACGGGCCAGATCCCTGTGCAAGTCAGCTAGCTAGACTAGCCAAAGGGTTTATTTACTGAGAGAACCTGTCTCAATAAATGAGGTAGAGAGCAATGGAAGAAGTCACCCAACACTAACCTCTGGCCTCCACATGCATGCATACATACAAGCAAGCATACCACCTCACATGCTCCCACACACATATGAACACGTATACATACTTGCATAAATAACCACATACGCACAAAAAAAATCTAGCTTTCCTAGAGATGGATGTCATGAATAAAAGAAAACAAAAATCCATGAAACACTTCCAAGCAAGTAAGCCTGTCACCATGCTCTACTGCTAACCCAGAGAGCAGCAGGAGCTGGGGGAGGTAGACCCAGGCCTCGAAGCAGGCGACCTGGTAAAGGGGGACAGGGATGGAATGGGTCCCTGCAAGGAACTGTCCTGCTTCAAATGCCCCCACACGGAAGAGATCCTTGTCTGTGAGACATGAAGGACAACCAACAGTAACCAGGCTGCTGCTTTCTGCACACTATGAGGTGTTTATCTGCATGCTCGCCTGTGGATCTGTGTGTTCTCCACTCTCAAATCCAACGGCACACTGAGAGCGAGCTGAACACCACATGTGTATGTTCTTCTCAGGGTTCTCTGAAGAATAAAACATAAGAAGTACTTATAGAGCATCTGCACTTCACTAGGTATTATAAGCCATCTAGAGGTGATTTTAAGTAGATAGGACCATGTGTACAGGGTATGTGAAAATTCTATGCTGTTTTCTTTAAAGGACTTGAACTTGCATGGATTTTAGTGTCCAAGAGCAGTTCTCAAACCCATTCACCACAGATACATGCAGATGACTGTATGCACACACACACACACACACACACACACACACACACACACACACACACACACACCATGCTTACAACAACCCTATGCTAGAGATACTGCCATTCCCATTTCACAAGTGAAGATGTCAAGGAACACACTGAATGACTTTCACGGCCACACAACTATCAAGAGGAAGGGCTAAGTTTCAAAAGCAGTTCATGCTCAGCCTTGTTGTTAATGAAGGAGTCTCCCTTTTACATGCAAAATCAGTAGGGAAAAAACTAAACTTAAAATGCTTAGAGTTCCTTATTCTTCCTGTTTGCTGCTCTGCGCTGGGGCCCCGTGCTTCACTGCGTGTGTGTCACAGGCAGAGCTGAGGAAAGGAAGTGTCTGGCAGCTTTAGGGCAAGCTAATGCACTGAGCAGGGCTTGCCCAAGGTGACCATAGCAGCACACACGCCCTTGGAAATCACACCAAGCAGCCCACGAGCCAGTCGGCATCTTAGCAATGTAACAAATAAAAATGACCATTTAATATGATATGTGGATGTCATACAAACCCAAACTTCATAAGGTGGTACACTGGTGAAGAAACCGTATATCTTTGCCTGAAAAAGTCTTCAGAAGAGTGCTCACAGCCAGACTTAAAAGAGAACTGCTTTATTTTTTTTAATTTTTTATTTTTTTAATTTTTCATTCCTTCAGTGCCTGAGCCTACAGGCAGCAGAAGGCCGGTGGGGGATGTGAGGGAGGTGTCTCAACTGCTCTGGTTGCAAAGCAAAGGGGTGATCATCAACAGGACCCCTGCCTGAGCCACATCCATGGGTGCCTAGACATACTTACTCCTCCAGGACTTTCATCTTCTCGCCTTTCTTAAAGGACAAGTCATCTGGGTGGATGCCATCATAGGGGTACAAGGCCACCACTATGTCTCCTTGCTCCTCTGGATCTAAGAATGCAAGACACATGTAGTAAAGCCCTTTCAGGGGTACAGAGGAGAGAGGAAGTACTGGAGAGAGGGGCCATGTGCTTCCCACCTAGCAGGCTCCATCCTGGTCTACAAAGTAACATGCTATACATACTCTATACGTCCCGACTATCAGACCACAGTGACTCACAACTGTAATTCCAATGCCACGTAAGAAAGGATATATCCATGACCATAGAAGCACGAGTCACAGTTCCAGAAGGCAGAAGCACCCCACAGGTTGGCAGGTGGATGACTATAAGGACAAATGTGATGTATACATCCAACAGAATGACATTCAGCTTTAAGTTCTGACACATGTTACATGAGAGGTGAACCTTCAGGGCACTCTGCCAGGTTAAATAAGCAGGCACAAAAGGGAAAATGCAGTATGTAGACCAGAAAAAACAAATCTAAAGAGAAAGAAAGTGGTGCCCAGAAGAGAGGGGAGTGAAGAACGAGGAGACAGTGTTTCATGGCTACAGAGTTTTCATTTGGGATAATGAAAATTTCCTCAGCTGAATGGTGGTGAGGATGGCCCAGCAATGTGAATGTACCTCCTGCTACTGAAGTCTACACTTAAAAAAAGGTTACAATTACAATAACGTTTGTTATGTATATTTTCCCCAATAGAAAATACAAACACCTAGGACAACTATGTTATAGAGGCTCTAGTGGTTAAAAAAAAGATAATATTAACTATGTTGTTAAGAAAACATACCTTTATTCTGAAACCTCTGTCCTGGTAAAAGCTGAGATTCTGGAACCTAGGAAAGAGTATTTGTCAGAAAAAAAAATTTTAGGCTGAGCTTTTTCTAACTACCCATATTTATGTTATATAGCATTTTTCTAACAGGGCAAGTGAGGGTTAGGTTTGCATAGTTATAAAATGGGGAAGAAGAGCCAACAGAGAGAAGATTCTAGAGCACGATGCCCTGAGTGGCAGGGCTCAGCGCAGGGCCCCTGCTGTCTAGGCAGCAATCTGCAGGGATTCATCTGTACACTGTCACTTTCTGTCACCTTCAACGCTCTTTTTGCCCAAGCCAGCAAGAAGTGAACAAGGCTCATGATTCTTCCTCATATTATTAACAGAATCCTAATATTATCTGGGGTGACAATTTTCCCAGTTTGATGATGGCTTCTAGACTTCTAGCCCCTGCAGAGACAGGGAGGGAGCACTCCATAACCTCAGTGGTTGCCAGGCACTAGGGAAGATGTTCCTCTTCTCACCTCCTTCTTTCTGCCTAGAGACTGGTGAGAGCCGGAGGCACAGCAGCCATGGAAACCAAACACCAGGGACAACATGACAAAATACAGAACTGGCAGAGCCCTGGTGACTTCTCAGAGTTGTCACACAGCCTACTTCCATGCTTCTCAGGCTCATTTGAACAAGTTTGGTCAGACTTTTCACTTAACAGCTGAGAGCAAGCCCAAGAGATCCAGGCTTTCTTGTCTGACCACAAGTTTGTCTTGACTAACCATGACACTGTAGCTGTGTGAGTTGTGGGGCAGGGACGTGTGGCAGATAAGGCAACCTTAAGTGTCTTCTAACTCAAACCTTTCTTTCCCCCACTATAGAACTGCTGGGGATGTAGAAGGTCTCTGCTAATTTTTCTATTTCTCTTTGATTAAAGTAATTTCATAGAATGGGACCAAAATGTTTATGCTGATATTTGAATTTCTGATGAAAGTGAGACCATATAACTTCCAATTCACAAAGGAGAAAAAAATTAATTATATTGAAGGATCAGAAAATCCACAAGCCCATACTATCAATTTATAATTTATTTTTAATAAGTTTACGCTTGCGTTTTGGTCATTTAAGTTTACATAATTGGAATTACAATCTATTTTCAATGACTTAGAAGAAATAACTAGACGAGAAACTAGTTTTAAAAGCAGCAAGCTGAGCTGCAAATATCAGAGGGTCATTTACAAACAGTAAAATGCAATCTTTTTCTTGTACAGGCTCTCTCTCACTAGGCTGTTCAGGCTGACCTTAAACTCAAGTGATCCCATGCTGAAGCTACAGGTGCCAATCTCTGCATCCAGGTCATAAGGATACACTTTTCAAGATCAAAACAAGCATATATGGCCCTTGTACCATCTTTCTAGGTCTTTCCTTAAAATAGCTTTTCCTTGTATGTTGATGAGTTTACACCAATTCCATGTACCTCTCCTCTGAGTCCCTGCAGCCACACCATGGCATGCATTTTGGCACCTCTAGTGGGGGCTGAGTGCTGTTTATGAGCACAGAATGAGGCTCATGAGCAAGGCCATCTGTGACCACCGAAGACACAAACCAACATATTGATGGAGTACATACAAGGGGAACTGAAAGGTTTCAAACATGCTCTCTACTTCCGCTTTCCAGTGTGACTTTCAAGTCTCTTACATTGAAAAAGAAGAGAAAATGGCACTATTCTCGTTTGTTTCCCTGAATAAAGGGCACCTTCATTCATCATTATAAACAAACAGACAGACAGACAAATAAATAATATTTAAAAAGCAACTTGAGCTTTAAAGCATCTAAAATCTATAGCACTGGGTATTGGAAAAAAATGGAACCTTTTTGTGAGAATTTTGACATTTATAAGAAAACTATTTGTGACTTCAGTGCCTTTTATTTTCTGTTAATGATATATATAGCCCTATGTATTTATTAAATATGTTTTTAAATTTTATATTAATATATATTTATCATCACTGAATTATTTGTGCAGATACTTTTTTTTGCAAATACATATGTGTGTGACTGCATTACATGTGTGCATGCATGTGTATGTACAAGCCAAAAGTCACTATTAGGCTTCTCTCAATCACTCTCCACCTTACTGATTGTGACAGGGTCTCTTATGAACCCAATTTGGCTCACCAATTTGGCCAGACTAACTAGCTAGGTATCTTGTCTTGGGGGTCTGCCAGTCTTCACCTTCCCAGTGCTGGGATTACAAGTACACAGAGCCAGTACCCAGCATTTATGTGGGTGTGCCAGGAGTCCTCATGTTTGCTTGGCAAGTGTATTTATCTAATGAGCCATCTTTCCAGCACCCCAGACACATTTTATATATGCAACTTTACATGATACCCAGAAATGTCGTGCAGGGAAACGTGATAGTATAATATAGTCACTTTTCATCTCCTCTTCTGACTTATTAGTGTGGATGAAGGCATGGGGTCTGACATGTCACAGATAACTCTTATCTGGAACATACAAGGGAAAAGGCTAGGCCAGGGGCCACAGGAGGATTAGACAATGAAAAGATATTTTTTTAAATGCCATGCCACATTAAAAACCATGTCAGACTAGAAAAATTATGCACTTTTTTCGTAAAGGCTTCTGGGCTAACCTATAATAAACTGTTTTCAACTTCAATGATTGGAAATTCCCTACAAATCATCTATGTGAGGATATAGAGATATACAATGAGAGAATATATGCAAAGGTTATAAGCTCTGAAATAAAGTAGATTTAAGGTTGTAATTATAAAAGGCTCTAAGCTCTTTATCTTTATCTAAAACATGATATCAGTTTTTTCCATATATAAGAACACAACCAAAGGCCTGTTTACTGACCATTGAGTGGACTGAGTTATCCCTGAAATCTTTACATATTCTCCAAAGGATAGAACTACAAATCATATCAAAAATTATTTCAGGCTCAAGTAATCAATGTGACTTTTTTTGCATGCATTAGTATAGATTAAGCTTTAAATTGCGCAGCCATGCTTTGATCCTGCTGTGTCAATTCTCTCCTGAGACTATCTACTTACTGGCCTTTGCTGTTTATTGGACGTTGGATCTCTCACATAAATAGTTCGGTCAGTATTACGTACTGGTTGAGTCTTCAAATCTACTCCATCGTCATTCAGATTGTCTTTCCTTTTTGATTTTATACATCCCATATTTCCTGTTGGAATATAAAAGCAATATTGTTTTATCATTCCAGAACTGACTTCAAGCTACCAAAATCTCTGCTAAAGAAGAGTAAAAAGAATATACTTATTCTACACCATATACAGATCAATACACTCAAATGTGGATGTTGGCAAACAGGTTAGCTTGCTCATTCAACTGTTCATTCCTTCATTGTGCATTCAGCATTTACTGAGCATCACTTTCCTGTCTGCCAAACATGACTTCTACCCTGATAAATGTGTGTAATTAAAATTATTGTACAGTACAGCAAGTCAATTGATATAGGATCGACGTATCGTAAAAGACTTGAGGGTTGGATAGATGGCTTAGCAGTTAAAGGCACTTGTTTGCAAATCTCTCTGGCCTGGCTTCCCCAGTATCCACATAAAGCCAGATGCATGAAGTGGTACATGCATCTGGAGTTCATTTACAATGGCAAGAGGCCCTGGTATGCCCATAGTCTGTCTGTCTGTCTGTCTGTCTGTCTGTCTGTCTGTCTGTCTCTCCCCTTGCAAATATATATATATATATATATATATATATATATATATATATATATATTTAAAAAATCAAGAAAGGGCTTCAAATTCAGGTGAAAGGAAAAGGAGCTGGTCAAGGAGGCTTACAGAAGGAAACTCTCTGCTTCAAGATAGGAGGGAATTTCAGTCAGTTGGCAAAACCAGCAAAGGAATTTCAGGAAGAAGAGCCTTCATGTGCATCCATAGTGACCTCAGATTGAGAGACTGAATTCATTAGCAAAGGCACAGATAGGAAAGGCCAGGCAACAGGGCAGGAGACAGAGGTGCATGCTGGGTGTAGTGCTAACAGCTTGCTTGTGTGCCCTGAAGATAGGCACACATTCTATCTGTGGTGTGCAAGGGCTAGAGGCTTCCTAAGACAGTGTGAAGATGGTTGTGGCCTTCCCCAAAACTGCAAACAAAGGAGACAAATAGGTGAAAAGATACTTGTAGATCAATCAGATGACTGGGTTCAGTAGGCTTCCCAGCAAGCGGACATCTGAGCCAGGAAAGCAGGAGAGGTAGAGGCCCTGAAGGTACAAGCTGTGGTTGCAGACAGGACTGTGAGAAGGGGCCAGTGAGAAAGGGTTGTTGACCCTCACAGGCACCCTTCATCTACTTCTTTCAATTAATTCTAGGGCAGGCAGTGCATTCTGGAGACTAAAAAGATTTTGAAAGATTTTGAAAATTGAAATCAATTAATCCTTGCCTTACAGTACAGACTCAGGGCTAAATCCATACCTTAAAACCAAATCAAAATTTATTCCATCTCCCTAAGAAGGTCCTCCAAAGGTAGAGATTCCCACTGAATAGATTCAGTAGATACATTCTAGAAAATTCCTTTGGAGTCTAGTGTAATGTGGTTCTTCTTATGGACCTGTGTAGTTCCAGAGCACTGCCACATTGGGACCGATCCTAGAACTTTAGAGAGTTGGAGGAGAGGTGCTATGAATGAGGTGAGGAACTATGAACTATGCTAAGAAACCTCCGTAGAGCCTGTGGACTCTGGCCTCACAGCTGTGGGCTGCTTGACCAGCTCTGCCACTGCCCTTCCCTCCTGCAGGCTTCCCTAGGTCAGGGAACTTAGACTTGTTTATTATATCAGTTCATTAGCTGGGTATGAAGCCTCTAAGGGGCCACACCTTTTTTGAAACTAGCTAGCTGTAGTTCCCAGAATAAAAGGGAAGCAACTACTTTAGTTCAAAATAGCACTTTTTTTTTCATAGCCTGAGCTTCTGAAATGGAAATGGGCTTTGAGTTGATCTGTAAATAAACATGAGTTCTTTTATTTTTTATACATTCTGCACTTCCACATACACCCCTGAAATTGCTGTCTAAGTGACCAGCCCATACATTGGTGCTTCTATATAAGATAATAAGCTAAAGGAAAGACCTGGAAGGCAGATCTCTTGTGCTGGAGGAGCTCAGTGGGTGTCCCTGACCCACTGCTTAGCTGGGCTTTCTTACTTGTCCACAGCCCCCTCTGCTGGGTTCCACCAGCACCTAAAAGCACTGCTATGAAAGATACTGAAAGCCTATTTCCCCCTCTCTGCTCTCTCCCCTTGCCTCTTCTTTCCTCTCCTCCTCTCCCTCCTCCTTTTCTTCTTCTTCCTCTCTCTCTCCTCCACCCCCCCAATGCTAACTTACTAGGTAAGTTACCTCCAAGCATGTAACTTACCAGGTAGCCCAGGCTGGCCTCCAACTCACAGTGATTATGTATATACCCCACCACACCCTGTCAAAGCCTATTTACTGAGAGTCTGGATGGATGCAGCCACTTCTGATCCTGTGTTTGGTGCTGGTCACAAGCTCATCTAGGTCTCTCCTACCCAAGAGTACTCAAGGGTAAATCCCACCACAAGTTTTTGTTTCACAAGAGACAGCATGTGTGACAGAAGCCTCTAGAACTGTACTATCTCAAAACAGTTGTGCACAGAGAGACAGAGACAATGAGGAAATGTGTGAACCTTGATTGAATCCTGGGGCGGGGATGGAGAACAGACATAGCCAGAATTATCCATGTTGATCTCAGCATGACACTAGGAATTGTTTCAGTACTCTAGTGTGTCCAGGGGAAGGGATAGAAATCTCTACCACTTTCAATACTTCAGTCAAGGGACAGGGGATGGGGAAGTTGGACAGTATGTCTAAAAATATTAACATAAGTGACTCTAGAAAAAGGACACTTCCTTTCAGGTTTTCCATAGGTTTAAATTTTTTTTTAAGTGGAAAATAGGATGGGAAAAAGTAAGTGGTCATTAGAAACTATATTAAAAATTCTCTTACAAAGTGAATGCATTTATGTGTATTTAGGCAGTCAACATGAGGGAAGGGAAGGGAAGGGAGGG
>PVHP010003564.1:0-77607 GCA_004024765.1 Zapus hudsonius
AGAGAGAGAGAGAGAGAGAGAGAGAGAGAGAGAGAGAGAGAGAGAGAGAGAGAGAGAGAGAGAGAGAGAAACATCATTTGTCTCTAACTGGAATCCTCTGGTCTTTGTGTTGGACTTTCTCCGGCACCCCAGACTCCCACCCTGAGCCCCCCAGCCTCCCCCAGAGCGCGGTGCGACTCTGGGCCAGGCCAGGGGCGCGCTCGATGCTCTCCTCCAGAGCCAAGTTGCTCCGAGTGGGCCCGGGCGGCTCCCGCAGGGCGCGGGCTGGGGTGGTGACAAGCCCGGCGGGCGCTACGACCCCGCGCCCCGTTCCGGAGCGCCTCCGCTGCCCCGCGCCTGCCTGCCGGCCGGGATCCGGCCCGGAGCGAAGGGAGCGAGAAGTTTCCTTTCGGAGTCTGGGCTGGCGCTGGTTAGCTTGTTTGTTTTGAGGGGTTGGTTTTTTTCTTTTTAAACTCAGTATCCTCCGTCAGCACCCCCCACCCGCACCCTCTCTCGTCCCCAACTCTCTCCCCTCCCCCAGGCGCCTACCGCGCACAAGTGCCAATCACTTTTCTGTTTAATTCCCACGATTTTGTTTGGGGGTAATACCTAGGGGGTCTTCTCTCTCTCCCTCCCTCCTCTCCCCCTCCCTCCCTCCCCCACTGCCTTTCTTCCAGATGGATCTACTAAACTGTCACACACACCCCTTAATCTCTCCCACCTCTGGTCAGTGCCCCCCTCGCACCCCCATCTCCTTCCTCCTTCCCGATTCAGCCCTGGATAACGGGTTCCTCCTGACGGTGCAGAAACTGCGGGGGGGGGGAGAAAGTCTAGCTGCGCCCCGCGACTCCTCCAGCCCCCTCCCCCCAAAGTGGTGGCCCAAGCCTGCTGCGGAGGAGCCCCGGGTCCCCGAGCCCACAGCCTCGGGGCCCGGTCCCGCGCGGCCCGGCCCGATCCCTCCCAGCCCGGGTCGGGTCGGGGCGCACCGAGCCAGGGCCGCTGCCCGCGGACCGTTACTTGGCGCACGGAGAGGCGGCCGGGGCGATTCCGGCAAGAAACTTTGAGCCGGGTGGAGACGCAGCCCCGGGTCCCCTCTCGCGCCTCGGCGGCCCCTCTGCCACCCTCTTCTACGCCCCGAGGTCCGGCAGCACCCGGTGTCCGAGCCCCCGCCCTGCCCTGCCCCGCGCCCGACTCTCCGGGCTGCCGGGCCGGGTGCGGGAGGCGGAGAACCCGGGCGCCCGGGGCCGCGGGGCTTGGGGAGGGAGGGCGGCCCGAGCGCCCCGCGCTCCGAGTCCCCGGCGATCGCGCTCACTTTGCCGGGCACTTCCCCGGCTCCCCACCCGGTCCAGCCGCCGCGCGCTCGGGGGCTCGGGAGCTCGGGGACTCCGGGGCTGGGGGGCTCGGGAGCCGGCCGCCGAGGGAGGCTCGCCCGCGAGCCCCGGGCACCACCGCCGCCGCCGCCGCCGCCCCGGTGCGTTCTCCCTGTCCTCCTCCCGCCCCCCACTTCTCCCTGGGTCACGAGCCGCGGAGTGGCCCGGAAAAGTTTGGTTCGGGCCTCTTCTTACCGTTTTTCCTCCTGGGATTGGCTTGTTTGCGCCTCTTGCACCGGGGGCCATCCGCCATGATCGGCTGCTTCATTGATAAGAGCGGATCAGATGGCAGTTCGCATGGACTCGGCGCCCTGCTCCGGCAGCACGCAGGCTTGATCTAGCAACCAAACACAGCGACAATGTGGGCATCGCCCGCGCCCATTGAAACGCGCGCGGGCCGCCCAGGGGAGCCCGGGCCAGGGCCCCGGGGAGCACCCATCCGCGCCCCCCCAACGCCAAAGTGAAACTTCCACGGCCCCCTCCCCGCCCCCCGCCCCCAAGCCTTGGCCCCGAGGCGCTTTTGTGTTTGTTACTGTTTGGTGTGTTGCACTGGCGAGGGGATCAGAGAGACAAGAATTACATCTTCAAAATGAGTCATAACTCCTGACCCTATGAGGGAATGCACACGGCGGTACAGTAAGACTGCTTGACTCAGGGCTAGGCGGACCCCTTC
This sequence comes from Zapus hudsonius, assembly GCA_004024765.1. Classification (NCBI taxonomy): domain Eukaryota; kingdom Metazoa; phylum Chordata; class Mammalia; order Rodentia; family Dipodidae; genus Zapus; species Zapus hudsonius. The sequence continues at coordinate 2,023 of PVHP010003564.1, forward strand.
CTCCGAAAAGTCCTCAGCCCGGCTTGGGAACTTGGTGGAGGGGGGGGCAGGGTTTCTTTCACTCTCATCTTTTTCTCATCGCTCCCCCGAGCCCCCCTCTATTCCCAAGAGGAAAGAAAGAAACAAACAACGCGAAACAGCCCCTGGATGAAGCACACTCGGGTAAATTGATAATAGTAATTACAGGAAGCCCACTCACCCCGCGCCCCCTCCCCTCCCTTTTGGAGTTGATCGAGGCACTGACTGTCTCCCCCCCCCCCACCACATACACACCCTCCGCCCCCAAATTAAGATTTCCCATTTTACCCGGCAAAAGAAATATAATTATAAGCCTCTCTGGACATTGTTCCTTCCCCCATATCCCACCACTTTGACAATATTTACAGAAGTATCTCCCCCACCACCACCCTACTGGCACACATGCTCCCCCACACTGGCTCTCTTAAATAGTTCCAGTAGAATCCCCCCACCCCCCTCAAGAAAGGAAAAGAGAAAGTCCAACCACTACGGCAATACTTTTAAGCTGTCCTAAATGATCATATCCTTTTTGGCTTTGAAACTTTTGTACCTAAAAATCGAGGGAGGCGCTGCATTTTTTCAGCTGAAACTGTCAAAACTTGGAGAAGGGAAACCTCGGAGGCAGGCAGGAGAAGAGGAGAATCCTGAAAGTCGGTGGAAGTGGGGAAGATGCTGTGCCTCGAGGATTAGTTTAAACAGGGGGCTATAAAAGATGTAACAGATGCAAACTGTAACACAAGGGCCATTAACCCTTTCTCTGCCGCCTAGCACACTCAGTCCCTACGCCCTACACCTATTGTCTCCTGTGTTACGAGCTTTGCGGGAAAACCTGGAAAGTGAGTATCAGTTTCCACACATTTGCTGAGCTGAGCGGGGTGAAGGGGAGTAGAGAGAAGAGGAAGTGGGTGTTTGAGAAAGCACCTTAAATTTACCTAAGCATGCAGAGTAGACTTCGAAGTTTGACACATTTTTTATCATTCCTTACTTGTCCTATTCATTTGAAATAGTTGGGGGAGAATCTTGAAATAAAGAAATGATCACACAAGTGTGTGGAATGAAACAACTGGTCTGTCTGTGTTCCTGTTGAGACTTAAAACATGATTGCATGTAAATACATGTTTAATAAAGTAACTTGCTAGTTTTATGAGTATGTGTGTAAAGAAGAGACAGGGCATTTATGTTGTAAACTTTATCTTTGGCTGCTATTCCTAACTCTGAAGTAAGTAATCTTGCCCTCATTATGGAAGGGGCATATAAAATATATAACTAGGTGGGAGATAAACACATTTATGTTAACTGGGCTCACCATTGTAACTGTGAATTCTTGCTCTCTCAGTAACTTTTCAGTACCAAAGGCAGCATTGGTGTGTGTGTGTGTGTGTGTGTGTGTGTGTGTGTGTGTGTGTGTGTAAGAGAGGGAGAGATGTAATCTATGTCTATACTACTTAGCCATTTAAAATACATTTTCAAAAGTTGTCCAAATTTAAAACCCCGATATCTTGACAGCAGTTTGCTTCCCAGCTGTAGTGACCCCCCCCCCTGCTTTGGTAAACGACTCAAGTTCCATGAGGACTTTCACTTCTTTATTTATAATCACAGAAGTGAGGTGTTACTTCACACACATACACACACACAAAGAATGAAATAAAGAAATGAAACTCGCTAAGCAGACAAAAACAGGCAACTTTCTGCTTAGAAAACAGCCTTCTCCGTTGGGAGAGGCTAGCCTGCCATGTCTAAAAGAAAGACTTGCACTGAATTTGGTAGGGCTATCTTGAACAAGTTTTATAATTATTAACAGGTATTTGCCAAGTTTTCATTACTGAATAAAATGAACTGGAACTCGGTGTGGAAATAGAGGAGAAGCTCTTCACCTCATAGGGTTTTAGTCCAGCTATACAGTTCTCAATAAAACTTTTCCTAAACTGAGTAGCAAAAGGCACCTTTGGTTACCTGAATGGACAGGTACAGGACAAATAATTTGGGGGAGAAAATAAAAGGAAGGAAAAGGAAGGAAAGAGTGTGAAGGGAGCCAGAACAATCAAAGAATCTACTCTGGGGAAATTCGTGCTACCAAGGCACTAAACCCACCTGAAATTCCTGCCCAGGCACCCCTGCTCACTTCAGACACATCCTCACTCAAAATGAGAAAATTGGAAAAGGAGGAAGAAGGACGAACACACCCCATAAAAAAAAGGATAAAAAGAGAGAGTGGGAAAAAAAAGGGGGGGGGAACCTACCTGCGAAGTCTTGTTTGTAGTTTTGGCCAGAAATGGTGAGAAGAAAAAGCATGAAGAAGCCGCGAAGTGTGGGGGAGAAAAAGGTGGTAGCGAAGAAACAGCTCCGGGAGCAAACTGAACAAAACCTCGCCAAGAGTGTCTGGAGGCAGGACCGTTATTCCTGCGGAGCAGGTTAGGACTGATCTCTTTTCGGCCACTCCAGGAAACACAAACCTGGGGACGGACTGACGTGTTACGCCTCTTCTAATGACATTTTTTTCTTTTTCTTTTCTGTAGGGGAGAGAAGAGAGACCCTGAAACACGCGCCACCTATCTTTGTGGGGAGGGATAATTGAAGCGCCCTGAGCGTGAGCATCATGTGAAAACGTGATCGCCAAGTTTCTCTCTGGGAAAAGATCTGGGATAGATTATACCTTGAAGTCTCCGCAAACGCTTTAGTGGAAGAAATGAAATTCCACCTCCCTCCCTTCCTCCCTCCCTCCCTCTCGCCTCTCTCCCTCCCTTCCTCCCTCCCTTCTCCACGCCCCCCCTCCCGTCAAGCCTTGGCATCATTATACTCATCACTAAATCCTGCAGAGTACAGGGCGGAAAACGGTGCACACCATTCACAGAACTGGAGAACTCCAAGGGGCGAAAGTTAAAGGGAAAGATCCCGGGTTCTCAAGCTGGATGGCTCTCCTTACACAGATACCTCCAAAGGCTGGGTTTGAGATGCATCTCAAGTTGTGTGCATAGCTCAGCACCGCTTCTGGAACTAAATTCTCTGCTCTTTCTTTTATTATTTTTAGATGCCAGAATCAGGGAAGAAAACTGCTACATCTGAATTGCATCTTGGTACCATTGTAGTGTGTGTGTGTGTGTGTGTGTGTGTGTGTGTGTGTGTGTGTGTGTGTGTGTGGTGTTTCTGGATTGAATCCCTATATTAAAAGTACTTTGTCGTGCTAATAAATTAACGTAAAACACTGGATTGACCACTCTGTGGATCTCTGTACATCTCACTACAAAGTGAGTGTGTACAGTGGGGGGCAGGAGGGAAAAGGAGAAAGGCCATGGAGGAGCTTAGCAGGGAAGGGAGAGCACACTATTAAACAGTATGGGGTCTAAGTTTTGGAGTATATTTTTTGATATTGCAATTAAAGTAAAATTAAAAAGAAAAGACTCCACCTTTGCTCTGAAGGGATTGGTTATGCAAATGTGGAAGGGATTTCCTGGAGAATACAGCTTTCTACTGTATGGTTAATTAAATAATCACTCAAAAGCTTCCAACGTGACGCTTCTGTCGTAATCCAATCAGGTTACATAGGTCCTAAACAAGAAAGATATTTTCCACATCTGGAAGTCAGCAATTTAGCAAGTACTGCACATTATTAACCAATTCAGAGCCCACTTCCCAGGGGAATTTTTTTTTGAAGTTTAAGTGTTCTTAACCAATGCTCTGCTGTTTTGTTAATCAAAACGCTGGTTTACACTGCACGTAATTGGAACTAATATAGAAGTAAATAAAGACAGCCAAATTTGAGGGTGCTCAGCACAGGCATTTATCGGAAAAGGAAGAAATCTGTTTGCTCCCAACAGCTCAGGCTCAATTTCTTAAAGCACTGTGAGCTCCCCCCCCCCTTTTTTTTTTCTTTCAGATAGTGAAAGCACTTGAGAGGCTAACTTACAGCCTGTGGGCTCCTCTGGAAGGTAAAGGTGGAGGTGTGAGGAGGAGCAAAGAGCAGCCTCACATCAAGCCCTTTCATTTTTGCTTTAATACCATCAAACATGTTGCAGGCCCCTGTTTTCAGTCTGATGAAATCTGAAACAAATAATATCCTGACCCAGCACCAGACTTTTACTTATATTAAGATAAACTGCTTTGAACTGTGCTTTCAATGTGTGCCTAAAGCAAGACTTTGAGTGCAGGAGTCACTGGTGATAGCCAGCAAAGGAGGGGAAAGCCGCTGTGGGACTCCCACATCCACAGTCCCAGAGGTACAAGGCTTTGTATTTTGTCTGTTTATTTTCCTGGGAGAAGGGGGGGTGTAAAGTAATAGCCACCTAGCATGGACACAGCTAGATCTTGTAGGATGGAAATAAAGAAAAGCATTTTTTTTTTTTACAGTTGGCTAAAGACTCATCTCTTTCCTAATGGCTGGATAAATTAATTTCTACCTCACTCATATCAGAAAGTACCGACAGAAGATGTACAGGTAATAGAGGTGTTTCAACCTAAAAATGAATAAATATTATTAAGGATTTACCACGCGGAGCAGACCCATTTTAGTGTGTGTTTACATTTCTTATGCCATCTTACATATATGTTAAATATATGTAAGACTTACCAAGTTCCTCCTCTGAGATTTATCATAGCCGTTTTCCTTCTTCCTCCTTTTCTCTTTGAAAACTTGGGAGCACTGCTTTCTCTTGAAGTGTGCCTTTGAGCCTTCCTCTCTCATTCTGGAGGATAAAAGAGCCCATTGCTTGGATGACTTCTGGCAAGACCTTTGCCAGAAACCTGAGTATTTCAGATGCCCCATCAGCGACACCATCAACCACAAACTGGTCAAGCTGAACAAATAGTAAACTAAATTCATATATATATATATATATATATATATATATATATATATATATATATATATATATATATAGTGTGTGTGTGTGTGTGTGTGTGTGTGTGTGTGATGTCTTGTTACAATCTGACAAGAAGACTACTACTAAGTATTTCCATTAAGAACATCTAATCATTTGACTACCCTGGGCTCAGTAATCGCTCCAATGACAGGAGGCAGCTCCCAGCAGTTAGCTCTGAGAGTTTCAACATGCAAGCATTTGGTTTGGGAAAAAAAAAAAAAACAAAAAACAAAATAACAACAGCAGCAACAACAAAAACCCCAAACCAAAAACAACTTCAATTTCTAGATTGCCATCAAGGTGGTTGTTTGGATAGTGTCACAGGAAAGGTCTTGGCCAGGGCTGAGCGCGGGGCTAGGTTGCCCACTGCTCCTGCTTGTCACGCCCCTCCCCAACATTTGGCAGACAGTGTTCCCACCAACGCAGAGGCTGTGGGATGGGAGGAAGCCGGAATGTAAATTTGTTCGGAACACTCCCTCAGTCCCAGGGCCAGGTCAGGGACAATGGGGATCGTGGGATCCGAGGAATACTGGAGTGCCAGACTCAGAGAAAAGTCCAGAGAGGACTATGGACGCATAGCCTTGGGCTCCTCATACAGACAAGCAAGCCTAGGAGATGAATCGCTGCTTCCTCGTCGGTCTACCCGGTTTATAATCCACTTCCAGATTAGCGCAGGCGAAGGGGATTAAAACCACAGATACATGCAAATGTGCAATAATATTACAAACGACATTGGAGGGGAAATCATTCTTAGGGGTTTTCTTGAGTAAAGCAAACTGCTCTCCTCCTGATCCCTTCCTTTCAGGCAGGGCGAGGACGGTGCCCTTTTGTTTTCTAATTCCCGGCAGCCAGGACCTGGTGCCTGTCCCCCCCCCGCCCCCATTCACCTCTCAGTCTGTCAATTTCCTCAACTTTCACAGCCGCTCCCCTCCCCCCTCTCGTCCTGCAGACCCAGATGCCCATAGAGGTACACGTTTCTGCCCTTGAACACACAAGCTGTAGAAGGAATTCAAATTTAGACACAGCTAATGATTATATATATAATATAATATAATATAATATATATATATATAATATATTTGTGTTTATTTTGTACCATGTGGAGAAAATAAAAAAAAAGGACTCTATTCTCGTTCAGCAACGGAATTGATCTTTCATCTAGAGGAATTATTTCGACCCTGTGTTGCTAAGCAGGAGGTGGGCAAGTTCTTTCCGAGTTGTGACCAAAGGTGATGCTGGGGGGGGTGTGGACCCGGGGATTGGGTGTGTGTGGGGAGGGGGTGAGGGACAGCAGGGGTCCGAGCCAAGCCAAACGGTTTTCTCACGTGCAAACTCGCAATCCAATCCATTCGGAGTTGAGCCTTGGATAGGAGTGGAAAGCCCATTAAAAAAAAAAAAAACAAAAAATCCAGAGCATCTTTGAGAAGCCCTTTCAAACAAAACCAAAACAGGACGGAGAGCCTGCCAGCGCCCCAACATCCCTGCTGCGAGGCCCGCAGGCTGTGGAATCTCGCAAGTCACCTGGTCCCAGCAGGGCGGCCAGCTGAGGATAGAGACCTAGATAAATATACATACATATTTCTTATCTCTTTTTTTTTTTATTTTATGTTTGAAGTTACGGCTGAATCTCGGCTTCAAGGGCTTTGGCCAACGTCTCTCCTGAAAAGAACCAACAAACTTCAGGACCCCAAAGAGCACCTTAATTTATTGATGCAAAGCAGGTCTGCTCGCGCTCCCCAGTCCCCGCGCGCCCCCAGCCTGGATCGCCGCCGCGGGTCCCCGCGCGGGCGGGGGGCTCTGCACACCCGGGAGCCCCGGACCCCCGCCTAGCCCGCCGCCGGTCAGCTGACCCGGCTCGCTCGCGGGCCCCCCGCCCGCCCCGGTTTCCGGTCCCCCGGGTCCGCGAGCCGCGCTCGCTCGGTGCAGCCGTGGACCGCGCGCGCGGGACCGGCCGGCCGGCCCGGGAGGTGATGCCCGGGGCTGATTAGCATGAGAAAGGCTGAGCCTGGAGCAGCGTCCTCCGCGCGGCTGTCAGTGTCACCGAGGGGGGTGGGAGGACAGGGGTCCCCTAGGAGTCTCCGGAAAACTTGGAGTAAGTTGGATGCGACGCAGGCCCGAGGAGGTGGCTCTGGTCTCCACTTGGAAAGCTGGGCGGAGAGGGCGCTGACGCCTGCAGCCTCGCCAGGGACTAGAAAAGCCCCCATCGCCCTCCTTCCCGGCTTCCTCTGGCCTTCCTTTCAGCCCTCCCTGCCCTTTATCCGTGTATTTCTTGCAATTCTTTCACAACTGCATTTCCTACATTCTCTTTTCTTCTATATCCCTTTTGCAATCTGGTTTTTCTTGCCTAACAGTCCGCATTCTCTCTCCTTCTTTGTGATTTTTTTTCCCTGTGCCTCATTTATGTGTCCAGATTTATCATTTCGTTTTGAAAACACAGTGTTTAATATGCAATTAATCTACCAGCAGGAGGTCAGGGACACCCTGACTAAAATAACTCCCGAGGTCTCAGAGACTTCAAGTTCGCCAGGTGTCAGTGAAAAGTAAAATAATAATGAAAATGAATTAATATCTCAGTGACTGTAATGGCTTATTATTCTGTATTATTATACAGCCCTGATGGATAATTTTTTAAAAGATACAATATTTCTAGAAAAATATGAACAGTACTTGACCTGCAGAGTCATTGGAATGAAGGCAATGTGCAAATTGCTCTTATTTACAAGTGATATTTTTGTCATGTTTAACAGACTTTAGAAATTACAATACGCAAAGTCAAGAAACTAAAACTGTTGTTTTTCTTTTAATAACTATTTGTAAAGTGTAAAAAAAGCACACTCCCTCTGCTTTCAGCATAGAGTGATCATTTCAAATTAAGTATCATGCTGTGTGTTCTGTACATTGCTAAGCAAATTCACACTTGGGTAGCTGGATTTTTTTGGGTGTGTGTGTTAGGGCTGTCTATTACCTCAGGTGAGTGAAACACTATGTTTCACATGTCATGAACATGTCTGTTTTTAATTTTCATGATTCCAATCATTGTTCTTTCCTACACTTTGAGTACATCTGTACTTCTCCTATTAAAATTCAGAGCTCACACTTGTTTACAACTTGTTTACTTTGTTGAATTTTTAAAACTTGTTCGAAGCAAATTGAACATGTATATTAAGCCCTTTTTAGGCCAGGAAAAATGAAGATGCATTAGAAAGATGCCTTTTAAGCTTCATAATTATTAATTGACATTTTATGATGAATAATTAATCATTTGAATAATTTTGGTATCTCTGATCTGAACACATATTTGCATATCTAATGCTTGATTTTAAATGTGTTTTTTTTTTAAATTCATTCTCGCAGGACAAAGAAACAAAGTAATATTTTAATGTAAAATTTCCGGGCTTATAAAAGTTTGTGGAGCTGTAATATTCTTTATAGATAGCTGTAAAACTTACCAATTTGTAGCCCATTCATGTAGCAAGCTTGTATACACATGACAGAAGTACCATTAGTTGGGAAGACAATACCTTATGTCAAACAGTAGCTTCTCCCTGACTTCAGAGATGTGCACTAAATATACACCATACCTTCTTTTAGGAATCTGCTCATTGAACTTACTGGTTTACTTATTCAAGCTTAAAAGTAGAAAACTGAGACACTTGATGGATAATTCAGATTTCATATTTCAGATATTTTTATCTCTTGCTTATAAATATAGGGTCTGATTGAAATTATTTAAAATGATTTCGCTGTCCATGTTATTTTTATACTGTGGTTGGCAGTTGTAGTCCAAAGTTATCTATTTTGATTACTAACTTTTGTTGTTACACACAATGTACTCTAGACTTACTTCTTTCCAGTGTGAGTATACTAACACCACGTCTTTCCTAAGGTGTTATTAAGAATTAAGTGAAGTAATGTATGTTCACTGTGTCATAGTTTTATTGCAATAAGACATTGAACAAATCACATGGAACACACAGGCCAAATAAAGATATTACTAAGTAATTATGAGTAGTGTAGGATTTATGGCTGCTTTATGATATTTTTTAGAACTCTTCAAGGGATACATAGCCACAAAAGTAAAAAAATAAATATAGTGTTTTCTTTCTGCTATTTTAGCAATTAATTTATTGTACTCAATATGGTCCTAATTTAGTTATAAATATCAGATTCCTTTGAAAAGGAATTTAGTCCAAATGTCTGAACATGAACTTTCCTGTGTTCCATAATCACATATTGTCTTTGAGTGGAAGGGTTAAATGTGCAAAAGCTCAGAAGCAGTCTTAAGTAAGACTTGTGTGTGGGTAGGGGGAGAAGCAAATTTGGAGACCAGGAATTTGGCTCTCATGGTACTATTTACTTTATGACCATTCATTATGAACTAAGCATTCCCTTTTGGAATTGTATCCTGGGGTTTGCACTAATTTCAACTATCTACATTGGAAAGAAAATCAGTTTATTAAGTGGAAAATAAAATTCCCTGGTCTCAAATGTCCACAAGACCAGATTTACTTTTTGATGCAAAGCTAAAAAAAAAAAAAATCAATTCAAATGCTAGGGGGAATATATTTCACTATTTAATCTAAACACTGAAGGCATTTTGGTTATCTTTTCTTTAAGACTTCTTATAACATTTATCATTATTTGTAGTTTTTAAAAGGATCCCTTAATTGCTTCTTTTCTCAAAGGATCCATTCAATGGGACAAAGCTACCATAAGAGACATTTGAAATCTAGTGTGACATGTACAGGATCTAGTGTGACATGTACCTTTTTCTTCCTTCCTGCCAATGGATCAGAAAAGGTAGACACCAACACCTTGTTTCATGACCTGGAAATCTCCTTTTAAATACTCCTTAATATGGTAAAAGTTCAAAAATTCTAAACTTTGTATTACACTCAGTTATAATTTTATGTCATTCTGAGGATGAATCTTTTAGGATTCTTTTGGGTGCTCCCCAAAATGATCATCTCCATGGTAATCACCAACAGAAAGTAAGAAAAGCTACAATAACTCTGCTTTCCTGGACATGACACTTATCACTTAATTTGGACAGCAGAAGGTGTTGACCTCTCTACCTTAGTACATGAGGAAACTGTGGCCTAGGGAGAAGCAGTGACCTACTCAGATAATAAACATCTGGCTCTTCATCAGCCTTAAGTCTGGTGATTCCAACTCTTAAGACTAAAGCCAAGTTCATGTGCCATTCAATGTTTCTTACCTTTCAAGACAACTTTCTGTGTGTTCACCTGGCTTCAGGTACTGTGTTGTGATCCACCTCCAAGTCTCCTGCAAGTTGGCCCTTGATTTTTTCATGTATGGCTTATTATTATTATTTTTGAACTGATATCTATGTTCATTTTCCAGTTACAGTATTGGCTCTAGTTCTCAAATGCTTTGTCTGGTTTCCAGACAGTGTGTTTCCTGGTCCACGTCTCTTTTCCAGGGTCCTCCACTCAGTATGGCTCCCTTGGGAGGTATTTGTTGGGTCACTCAGACCCCAGCATGGAGCTGAGGGACAGGAAAGTGATAGAGACTTCATGTCCATACATAGAACAGAACAGTTTTTATTCTTTACATAATGTCTTTTAGCACGTGGGTAGATATTGGGCCTCAGTGTACTTTATACTCAATTTATTATATTATCCACATGACAGCAGAATATAGCTTCAAATGTAGAGGGTTTGGAATTACATGAACTAGATAGATTTGACTCATTCTTTGAGTATTAATTTTGTGTTAAGAATATATATTTAACCTTTATGAACCTCATTTTAGAATAAATAATATTTACATTCTGGAGAATTGTACTAGGAAAAATATGACCATATTTTTAAACTGGATTCTCATGTCAATGAATATTAATTTTTATATGTGGATTACCTTAAAATAGCTGCAGTTAAATTATGTTAATCCAGAAAGTGTAGCATCTTTTAGGTAATGTTTACTGGATTTTATTATTTAGAATGACTTTATTGCAATTCATTTGTTGTTAAGATTTTATTAGGAATTTATGAATTGGCTCCTGTATTCTACAAAGATTAAAGTTAACTGATAAAGTCAAGATAAGGGACTGTGAGACTTTCTTAATTTATGATAGAAAGAGTGGGGTGCCAATGACTATTGCTGCCATGATATTAATGGCAGCAATGAAAATTGTATGTCAACTATGCTGGTGGCTCCGGATTATAATCCCAGCAGGTAGGATGCTGAGGCAGGAGGATCAGCAGTCTGAGGCCAATCCACGCAGTTTAGTGAGATTCTGTCTTAAAAAGACAGCTGGAGATGTAGCTCAATGGTAAAGCACTCACCTAACATGCATGAGGTTCTAGATTCAATCCTCAGTACTTGAAAAAAAGTCTGAAAAAGAAAACTTCTACTGAAAATCTGGTTATGTATTTATTCTCCACTTTACTTGGGTTGATAAGGAGTATATTTTTCAAGCTAATTTTCCATATATATCTTCTTTTTGAGGAAAGCACCTTTCCAGCCAGCTTTGGGTTACTAAGAAGGGTCAGAGAATTGTTCAAGGTCCTAATCCTGTTCAGTGATCTTCACCTATTTTTGTTAAAATTCTGAAGTGGGATGGAATTGAAGAGGAGCAGAAGACATAGAATAGCACAGAAAAAGCCTGCATCGTTTCCCCCAGGTTGAGTGTTAAAACATCAGCCATCAAAAAGCAAAACAAAGCAATGATAAATAAAGAGCAAGAGAAGAAGACGAGGCCATGTGTACAGCACAGATGTGGAGTAGGGTTGTGTCAGCAGGCCCTGGCATGACTACTGAGGATGTGACTTTTCTACCCTATGCCCTGGAAAGGAGGGTGTCAGGGGAGGCCTGGGCTCTGGACACAGGGAGCACGTTGTTTTGTGACTCTGTCACATGGCAAACCAGGCTTATTTTTCTCTCCCTGGAACTAACTTTGCTACACATGCAAAAATAAAATAAAATAAAATTTGAAAGAAAAAATCATTTCTATTAGGTTTTGCCCTGACCAGTGAAGAACCATAAGTATGGCTCTTGTAGCAAAGGGGTCATTTCTCTGGGCTGAGTGAAGCTGGTCAACCTATTGTTCTTGGCACACAGTTAGCGGTACCTTTCTAGACATGAGGGTCTCAGTAAGGCTGAAAGTTCACAGAAATTTAGCTTTTTAAACAGGAGTGAAATGTTAAATCCCTATTCTTGTAATGATTCATTTATCTATCTGATAAGAATTTGGAATTTCTGTTTGGGCATATGGGCTGTCTTATTACCTACTAACATTGGGTATTTTTATGGTTACTGAAAACCTACCCACAAGAGTTGTGCCATTGCTGTTCTGTAAAGATAATTGTCTTGAGGTTTTGCTTTTACTGGGGAGGATTCCTGCATGATTAATTTAGGTGTTTAGGTTGAGGGACATATGCTTACAAGTATCATCTGAAATCTCAAGGGACATTGAAACTTTGAATTTGGGGCAAAGTACTCTTTCATACATTTATTATATTAAAGCAAATCACTGTCACTTGGAAAATTTTAAATGATTGCTTTATTTAGGTCCTGAGCAGAATAAATCATTTGATGAAGAAAAGCAATCTATCACTATTTTTCACAAACCCATGAGGCTATCTATCTATCTATCTATCTATCTATCTATCTATCTATCTATCAGCTATCTATCATTTGTGTGTGTATGTGTATCAGTCTGTTAGAGACTATTTCACTCATTAAGAAGCTTTTATATATTTTTTTAATATTTTTTTTTATTGATAGACTATGTTATACTTACATCTTGAGATAGAAATGAGTACAGATGCAAGTAACAGGCAGAGACAGTGGATGTTTTTCTGAACTTGGTAAATTTTACATATGCTGTTTGCTCCTTCTCATGCATTTCTTTAATAAACAGCATAAAAAAATGGAAGGAGCAAGGGCAGACCTGTGGGCATAGATATGTATAATTGTCTAAATGGTTTCGATGATGAGCTTGTATTTGTGGCTTATATTTAAGTAAATACACTAAAATTTAACCACTTTTCTCTAAAAAGAGAAGCAGTCAAATGACAGAACAGAGCTGGCTAATACAGGCAAATGTGAAGGACAATTTAGGGTGCTGATCTACTCTTCCAGCACCCCACAAGATGGGGTAATGGGGAGCTTTCTTGTCCTGTTTTGCCTTCTTTAAATTTACAGGCTTCATTAGCCAAAGACCCCATTATTTTCCTGCTAGAGTTTCATTTTCATGTAGAATTATAGCAACTAGTTGCTCGAAGGTATGAAGGGGGTAAGTTTGAGCTCTGTTTAAAGTATCCCCCCCCTTTTTCTCCTTCCCTCCTTCCTTTCCTCACTTCCCAGACACCATTTGTTGGACGCACCTTTCTTTTGATGTTATCAGTTAAGAGAAAACACTAGCTTTTAATGCTAGTCTTGTTGATAGCCTTCAATAAGCTTAGATTTTAAATAGTAAGGTATGACTTTAGGATTATAAATTTTCACTTGACTGGAAGAAACAGAGTATTGTCCAAAATATGTCATGCTGCATGAGACTTTAATACTTTCAGGGTATGCTGATTGCCTAGGACAGAGCTTGGTGCCAAAGAAGGAACAAAACAACAAATGAATGTATGTATATATGAATGTCACTGAGTTAAGATACTATATCAATACTATATTACATGACAAATAAAAGCTGAATAGTGTTAATGTAGGTGCAAAAAATCACCTGTAGGCACAAACAGAATGCTGATATTATTTTTGAATTCTGGGTATGATATTTTATTTCTAAAATGAAATACTAAATCATTTACAAAGTAATAGAGATATAACAGCCCCTCATTCGCTCACTTGCAAAGGGAATTTTCAATACAAATAAAGTCATACATATTTATACTAGGGTAATTCAAAATAACTCCCTCACATAAGCACTGCTAGATTCAAATAAAATCTTGCCAACACTTCTAGTACATTGCTTTAAGAAAAAAAAAAAATCCTCCCTGTAGCGTCCGAACTCTTTAAAAATCTCGCCAGCCTCTTCAACATACATCAGTGATCTCTCTTTAAATCACTGACAAGAATTTAAAAACTGCTTCATCAGAACAACTGTTACCCTTTCTCCTACTCTAGTTAGAACCTGATCTTCTAAAAAGAACCATATTTACAGCTTCTTTTGAAATTTTGAAACCATTTGGCTGATATGTTTTTGCTACATTTTCTTTTCCTGATTTAATTACTGGGGACATTTGCATGAAAACAGGAGGACAGGGACATAGGATTTTTGTCTCTCAAGTTTATCTGTCTCTGATATGTGCACCCCACCTTGGATCAGTATCTGCCCTCTTACAATTAGGAGGCCAGGAGCTTGAATGAAATTGAAAGAAGCAATTCTTGGAAGTGAAATAAAGTTCAGAAATAGACACACAGGAGGTCGAGGAATTAATGAATAAAATGACAATGAATTTTCTTCATGTCACTCATTTTCAAGTAGGACATGTTACCAGTAACTCACACTGTTGCTCTTGAAAAGGTCAGAAAACCAGGGACCTGTGCAGAACAAATGGCCAAAGCTTCTCTAGGAAATCACCCTGGGGACTGACTGCTGGTTAGTTTAGGTGCCTACATGTTGGCCGACACCCCAGAAGCTGTGCTCCAACTCTAAATGACTGGCAAGGCGACTAAAACAAAAATGTCTTCCTAATTCTGACCACTACAAATTACAAATGCTTCCTAGTTTTCAAAAGGAGAGTCAGGGAAGACAAGTAGAATGAATTCTGAGCATCTTCACTTTAGAGGCCCACAAGCATGGAGCAGGCACTATACATGCTCAGAGCTGAATAATACCATTTTCACTTTTTGCTTGAATGGTTTCACTGTCTATCCATCCATTCTTCTAAGCCTGAACCCTGAGTTAGTTCATTTTTGTCTCTTTTCTCTTGTCATCATTTTCTCTTTCACCTCCACTCTCCTGTGATTTCACTCTGGTAGCTACTTTTCATCTTTCCCTGAATTCTGTGCCTACCACACACCTGGCTTTTCTGTTTCCAGGCATCCCTCCCATCCGTGCCCCCCACATCATGACAGAGTGTCCTAGGTGCCTATCTCTCCGGGTCACTGTTTAGTATAAATCCATTTGTGACACTTCTGAAACTTCCTTCAAGGCAACACAAAGGAAGAGTACTATGATACAAAGATAATCTTGAGTTAATAGTACTTCAGTTTGCTTCTTGGATAACTTTTAGCTAAAATTGAAAACCCAAGAAGCTGGACAATGTTAATGTTGCCTGTCCCCATGGTTTGGATTCTTCAGTGTGACACACACAGTGCCAATGTGATATCCCATTAACAAAGCACATAATCCTTTCAGGGGGGACATTTTCACGTCTGCACCCTGTTTTCCCACCACCCTTCACGCGGCACATGCGACTTTGGTAATGCTTGCATTTTTCTTGAGTAAAGCCTGTTGTGTTCAACTTGGGATCTTTGCTTGCATTTCCCCTTCGACCTGAAATGTTTCTTCCTGTACTTTCGTGTGGCTGGCTATTGCTCTTGTTTACATTCCTCTCCAGTGCTGTACCTGAAAGTCTAAGGCCAGCTGTCTGTGTCTTCACAATCTTAACACTCAATGCTGCTATCTAGCACTTCTTTGCATGTCTTTTCTCAACTGGAAAACAGTTTTTCCTCTGCATCTTTTATTTCTCTATCCCGTCTTCAAACAACCATAGATTGAGACTATCAGGAAAGTTGCATTTGTGCCGAACATATACAGATATTTTTCTCTGTTATAATTGCCAAACAATAGAGTGTATTAATTGTTTACAGTGTGATAGAAGTTTTACATGTATTATTTTAAAAACGAAGATTTGCATAGGTTATATGCAAATACCACGTGGTTTTAAATGAGGCACTTGAGCATCTAGCAAATATCTGTCACCAAGACCGTTCTGAACTAAATATAAATATCATGATGCAAACTAAAATTTGCACACACGCATGCATATGATCTATGTTTGTCATTTTTATGATATATACAATATAAATCATATTTATATACACACATGATTTTGATCTGTGTGTGTGTTTGCTCAAGTGCAAGTGTGCAAATGCTTTGGCACATGTGTGTAGCTCAAAGGAACTCCTGGGCTGTTGCTTCCTTCACTTTGCGTGACGCAGCATCTCTTCTTCACGACTTTGAATGTTGCCTTAGAAGTTCTGTGAGCTTCTGGGGATTCTCCTGTCCCAACCTCCCGTTTTGGAGCAGTGTCTCCTGGAATACAGATGTAGCGCTGCTGTGTCTGGATTTATATGGGTTTTGGGGATTCAAACTCAGATCATCACAAATATGTAGCAATCCCTTTACCCACTAAGCTTCTCCCCAGTTTCATCTCTCTATATAAATTGTCTATTGGTTCTACTCTTTCATTCCCTTGCTCCCACTCCCATTACCCTGGGGGCCTACCTCAGTGGTGTTATAGTATTAAGTGTGGAGTCATTCATGAATGCCTCAGTCTATATATTTTTAAACATTTTTGTTGATTTATTTTAAAGGAGACAAAGAGGAGAGGGAGAGAGAAAGAGAGAGAGAGAGAAGGGGGGAGAAAGTAAGGCCGCTCCAGAGTCTCATGCCACTGCAAACACACTTCAGGCACATGGCCACTTTGTGCATCTGTTTTTATAAGATTACTAGAGAACTGAACCCTGGACCAGCAGGCTTTGCAAGCAAGTGCCTTTAATCACTGAGCAATTTTCCCCCTCTCTAATTATGTTCTTGAATAACTTGTACTTTTTTAGGTGTGAGTTTGTTAAAGTATTAAAGTAAAATACTTTTGTACATAGAAAATAATTTAAATTTTTTCCATAAGCATGATCTCCTTTAGTCCTTGGAATAAACTTTAAAATTTATTTATTTATTTATTTATTTATTTATTTATTTATTTATTTATTTATGTTTTGATTTCTGAAGTAGGGTCATGCTCTAGTCCAGGCTGACCTGGAACTATGTAGTCTCATGTTGGTCACCACAATAAGTTTTTAATGTTGAAAAATGTGTTTTCTCCCTTCCTTCATGCTTCAATGCTTAGCATCATGCTTCCTACGTGAGCACTCTACCAGCTGAGCCAGATCCCTAGTCCTATGCCCACATTTGAGGAAGGAATTAAGGTTTTTATGGAGAAGACCAAATAACCAAACTCATTTAAAAAGCCCCAAATGCAGTTTATTATGTTCAGTATGGCTACATCATCATGGAACCAGACAAAAGGAAATATTTCTAGGTGACAGATGAGGGACTTGGATGTCACAAGGACTAGCCACTCTCTAAGTAGAAATTGAACTCAGGTCTCATGACACTTTGGTCCTCACAATCCTTCCTACAGGGAAACCATTCATGACTATGCTAGGAAAGCAAGCTTGGTTTTAGGAGAGAAACTGCAAGAAATTGTTTGCTTTCTGTTTTATAAGTGGCTTGTCAGTTATCCTTGGTACAGAACACAGAGTTAATCAAGACAGTACTCTGATCGCTATTGTATGTGGATCTTAACTATTCCCTAAAGGCTTATTTATATATGCAAGGTAGCCCTATAGGGAGGTGGTGAAATCTTTGAGAGGGGGGTAGAGAGGAAGACCTAGGTCACTGGGAACATGCCTTGAGGAAAGATTGTGGTCCTCGGTCCCTGCAGGCCCAAAGTCACAGGGCCCATGGGTCAAGGACAGAATCTTCCAGAGCTGAGGCCCCAAATAAGCTTTCTCTTTTTAATTTGAATATCTCAATATTTTATCACAGTGCTGGAAAGTGTACTAGTAAAATAGTCAAATTGAAAAATTAACTAGATTTATGGGAGAAGGGGTCATATAGAGACTAAACAATTTGTTCATAAAGCTCTTAGTTTAAAGTAATCATAAAGAAATTATCTGATGTACTTTCCTAAAACTTTTTTCATATCATAAACTGATAAGAAAATGCGTAGTTTTTACAGTTCTGTAGGTAAAATGTTGTTTCCAGGAAAGTCTTTCCTCAGAAGTTTATAAAACTATCTTAGTAAATATTATTTAAAGAAGAGAAAATAAACCACAGAACTTACAGTAGCTAAACATGTTATTTAATTTCATAATGTTTTAACTCACTCTTGAAAGGACCATAGTGCAATGAAGGTTCGGTGTATACTGTGAAGCAACAGCTAGGTATACATATGCATTCTTCCTTCTGAGCCTCAGAAATTGGCTAAAGAGCTCTCCAAAGTATGTCTTTATGAATATTTGTTACAAATGTTACGGTTAATGTAAGTGAGCTGGCTCATGCATCTGAGTTATCAGCCATTATTAAATTCAACTGTGGGGTCTTTCATTTCCCAAGCTAATGGATTATTTGACAAATTACATTTCTAAATCATGTATTTACCGAGTCCGTGAATGCTAGTTAATTTCCTACTATGTGCTGGTCCCTTCTCTGGAAATAAAGTAAAACCACGATCTAGGCAAACTTGTTCCTCCCAGGCTAACAGGGAAGACAGACCGCGCGTGATGGATGCTGCGGGGAGTGGAGAAGGCAGGCCTATCTAGTCAAATGATAGCTGGAAAATAAAGTGAAGGCGAGAGTAGATCTTCCTAATGCACACAAGGTCGAGCCTTTGAAATCCATCAACCACCACGGAAATGAGTTTAAATCACCTGTGACATGTTATAACCCTTTGAGGCTGGGCTAAAGACATGTTGGAAACTTCAGAGGAGACTGGAGGAGAGAGAGGATAAATTGGTGTGAGAGATACCATGAGAAGGCCATGACGCAGTGATGATTTGAAAGGATTTTCTAAGTAAAGTTCCCACGAGGCTGCCCTCAATATCCAAGTGTTCATTTGGTGGGTGGATGACCAGTGTGAGGCAGGCTCACTCATAGTGTGTCCATCTTCCACTGCAATAGGATCCCAGTCACCTGCTGGGTCTCAGAGACAGGCTCCTGTCCCTGATACAAGGACACTGGCCAGGAACAGACACCATCAGGGGGACAGTCTCACGCTGGGGTCCAGGTCAGGACCAAAGCACACAGTGGGTGCCAGAGCAGATCACTGTAGGCTGTTTCTTAGGGACTCTGGTACTTGTGGGTCCCTAGGTGTAAGTTTTATGTAACATTCTCTCTCTTTCCTACCCCTCTTTCTGCCACCACTGTCCCTCTATCATCTAATTAAAAAAATCCCAAGGCTATCTGTTATACCCAAATATTGAATCAGGCTTCTGTTTGCAGCAGAGCTATTAATAGTTTTGATTGTGGATTTGGCTTTTGTTGGGAGAATATTTTCAGTAATTGTCAGCTCATTACAATACAAGTAAAGCCTGGAATTTTGCTGCAAAAGTATGATGCTCAAATTAAAACAAACATAAACAAGTAACTTCAATATTTTGATTTATTTATTGACTCTACTATTTGTATGTTTTTCTTAATCAAAATTTGAAAGCTAGACAGAAACAAAACTACCATAAAGAAGTATTTATTGAGTATACCTTTTCCTTAGGTTTATGCTCTGGGTTCAAGTTAACTAAATGCTATATGTACACAGGTGATTAAATGGAGTGGGTCTAAGAAATGGATCCCACAGACATCAAGTTTATTTTGTTCAACTTTATTTTAAAGCTTACTTTTCGACACTGAACATTGTTTTCTCTTTGAATATAAATTCACTCATTTCCACGTTCCCCAATGTGTTTGAGAAAAGTCAGGCAGCATTAGATGAAGCTGCTCCCTTCTGTGGGCATTGGTTCTATATCTGTAAATAAAACTTCTAGTGATAATTTATTTGATGGGATGGTCATTTCGAGCAGATGAGACAGTGGAGGCCCAGCAGTCATTAACTGTAAAGTGTAATGCTCACGTTTCATATTGTTTGCACACCCAGGTTATTCCAACATTGTATAAATTAAAATGAGAATGTGTTCCAAAAGGCAGTCAGTTCCCGAGGCAAGAAATATGAAATGACAACAAGGAAAAGGGTCAACGAAACTCTTGGCTTCTAACCAGCTCTCTCCATAATCTTTCCTAATGGCATATTTTCAAAGATGATGAAAGATAAAGGAATGAGGAGAACTGCCCTTTCTCTCTAACCCTTAAGTCGTTTTCTCTCCCAAAGAAACTCAGCTATAAAAACTCGAGGCCTGACCCAGAACTAAAGGTGGCCACTCACAGCAGTGTTTAGAAGGACTGTTGGACTTAGGAAAGTGAGGTGCCATGGACATGTACTTCTCTCAGACAGGGCTGGACATGATCAGGACAAGCTTGTTCACAAAGCCCTTTGCTCATCCTTGGCCAGAAGACAGAAAACTCTGATTTCTGGACTTGAAATGCTTCCCTGAATAAAAGCTGAAGTAAGTGTGGGGTGTGTGTGTGTGTGTGTGTGTGTGTGTGTGTGTGTGTGTGTGTGTGTGTGTGTGTGTGCTATGTGTGCTAATAAGCAAAGGAAAAATAAAATCAAGACACACTAAATTCTTTTGTTGACTCTACTTTAGGGCCAGACTTTAATAACACAGCTGTCCAGATGTGAGACACTAATGAGAACATAAGGAATTCCTGGATAGAAAATGGGTTGGTTGGCCCAATGGCCTGTCTCCTTCAAGTTCATTGCCACACACCTCTTGGTGTTGTCAGCGAATCTTCAAACCCCTCTTGGCCCTCTTGCCTACATAAACATGTCCAGCTGTCTCTTAACCTCATTTTTACTTTGTGTTTCGTTCACCGGACTTACTTGGTACTTCACAGTTTTTTCCATATGCCTATGGTTCTGTGGATGAAATAATCCTATGCTGTTACGACTTCTTTTGTGATCATTTTCAATTAGCGTACAAAGTACTAGGCATCCTGATAGCATTTTCAAACAAAATTTGTTTTAGTAGATTTCCCCCTCCAAAGTCTTAATTATATGGAAATATTATGATTTTAGGATATTTATGCCGGACATCATTGGAAACCTGGAAGAAACCAACTGAAAAAGCAAATATATTTGCAATATTAGAATGTTATTTTGCTAATGTATATTCTATTTTTTTTAAAGATATAAAGAAGTAGGGCGTGATTAAGGTGAGTAGTATAAAAATATTCTTCCAAGGGCTGGAGAGATTGCTTAGTGGTTAAGGCACTAGACTGCAAAGCCAAATGACCCGGGTTCAATTCCCCAGTACCCACGCAAAGCCAGATGCAGAGTGGTGCACGCATCTGGAGTTCTTTGCAGAAGCTGCAAGCCCTGGTGTGCACATTCTCTCTATCTCTCTTCTATCTCTGTCTGCTTGAAAAGAAATACAAGTTATTCTCTCTATATTAAGAATATTACATTGTTATATTACTGTCAGCAACAAATCTTTTTCAAAGAAGAAATAACTAAGTTCAATTCATGTTCTAAAGAACAGGACCTGAAGATTTGTTTAGACCAGCTAAAGTTAAACTCCAGATACAATTTTTATTCAATCAATTCTATCAATAGACCACATTATCATAAAATTGACTCATACTTTATAAAAAAATTAAAGTAATTCTTTGAATAAGTATATAAATGATATTATATTTTTTCCCAAATTTTTTCAGATGCCTGAGGACCAGTGGGCTTGAGTTCTTAGGTTGACATTAAGGACCTTCTGATAAGAGGCACTTGAGAACTTCCAGTAAAATTTGATTGGCGCCCAAGAAAGTGGGAAAATAGCTAAAGATTGATAAAATGAGCTAATGAATAATTAATGTAATTGAATGATGTTACATAAAATGATTTCAGTTACGGGTATTGATTTGATGGGTTTGAGAGTACACATGGTTTCAATTGTATTTTGACAAACACACAGGGTGACTTACTCTCCCCTCACCCTGATCTCGCTGGTTTAAGCCCTGAAAGTTTATGTCCAGTGAATATTGTCATCTCTCCAAGCAAGCAGACACTCTAGAAACATGTATGAAACATATAATTAATTTGTGTCTGAAGTGCACTTGAATTTTGGTCTGTATGCTCTTTGGATTCTGAGCCCAAAGCATTATACCCACCTGAGTGATTTTGCTCTCTTGGAGAGACAGACTATGTTTGGAAGTCAGCACCTAGGTGACCATGGTGACAGATGTCTCATGTGCTCTGTTTTAATTTTTTTCACTTTTTTTTTCGAGGTAGGACGGTTCTCTAACTTAGGCTGTCCTGGAACTCACTCTGGAGCTCCAGGCTGACCTCAAACTTATAGCAATGCTTTTACCTCTGCCTCCCAAGTGCCACCATACCTAGCAGTTTACACACTTTTTATTTTCAAACTCAGATGCATGATATTTGCTTACAACAAAAATTGAAAACTATTAGAAAAAGCAAATCAATTTTTTTACTATTTTTTTCTGCCTCAAGTTAGTTGAATCCCAGACATGCTATAAAACACAGCATAGCTGCTTGAATAGCTCTCCAAACCCCAGAAGCCTAAAATGTACCTACTGTCCAGATCATGGCAGGAAAAAGTCAAGCCCATTGAGCTATTATAAACATGTGTCTCACAATTTGGAGAATTCTGTAGGTCATGCTAGTTTATGCGCTCTGACTTCTAAACTCTCTGGAGGAGGAGGAAGGCCCCAATAAAGAACAGGCTTCTCCTTAATGATTTTTAGCTTCAGCAAAGTCATTTGCAAAATCCTCTTTCTAACAACTACCTTGCCACCCACAGTATGAACTCATATTCTTCATGGTTGGAGCACGCCGATGTAAGCACCCACTCATTCAGGGTATCTTCATGTCTATATGCATGCTACATCTCTGTAGCCACATCTTGCATGGGCATGTGTGTGGGGGAATGTGTGCAAGCGTGTACAACTTGGCTACAGAATATGTCGTAAACTTCTTTCCTGGTCACCATACTGCGTGACTGATCCATTTCCTATGATGTGTTTAGTATGGTTCGTTGCCCACTGGTCTTATTATTTAACAATTTGCATTAAATTGAATTTCCTATTTATAGGTGTAAATGGAAGTTTTGGCTTCCGAGAATGAATTGTTTACTGGCTAGAATGTTCTTAGGTGAATTAAACCTGACACTATTGGATTGTGCATACCTGGACCAAGATTGGGATGTTTAATTAGATTATCATTGTAATAGGAGCTTGTTATTTTTATGGCTAAGCTTGAGCTGCTGAGGCCAGATGAGTATCATTAGTCTAGAAAACATTGTTGTAATTCTCCAGTTTTTTTTAATGCGAATATAGGGATGAATCAGAGGATTGAAATTATTGGTAATGTGTCTCGATCTAATGTTCAAAAAAAGCTTAAAACCTTTATGTTTACTATAACATTTTGTTGACCTTAGAATTTCTTGTTTTCTACTCTCTGGTCTTCCCAAAGGCATGATGAGCTGATATTTCTTGACTGGATGCCAGCTATCCCAGGCTTTGTCCACATTGTTTCTGTAGGTCCTCAAAGTATCTTGTGGAGAGGGTGTTATGCTTGTTATAATTTTATAGAGAATGGGTAATTAAGAAAGAGTATATAATATGGCTGCACACCTCCTTCCCAGTGAGTAACAAAAACACCCTGATGCTTATTATCCAGACCATTTCTATATTTTTAGTCAGCTAATTCATGCTTGGAGGGGTTCAGAGCTAGCTACTTCTGGTGTTTTCTCATGGTCCAGGTCCCTCTCAGTGACTAAGTGTTTCAGAAGATGCACAGGCCATCATCTGACACACTTGGGAATGATCTGATGTAATCATTCAAAAATCTAGCAGTTCAGATTTGCTAGGTCATTATTATGAATAAATAAAAGATTATTATTTTCAGACAATGAAAATACTAATTAGGGCTTTGGACATGGTTTCCATATTTACCTTCTCTGTGTGACACATGCCAGCCTGGTTTTATTCTATCTTCAGTCCAGGAGTGGCCACCCAAGGGCTCCCATACACAATCTGACAGAAGTCTCGTCAAGCCTTTAGGACATTGATTTTCTTTTTTTACTTCTAACTTTTCCCCACTCCCACCCCAAATCGGCTGTATTGAGGTATAATTAATCTACCATGTAACTCATGTATTCAAAGCCTACAATTCAGTGGTTTCTAATCTATTCCAAGTATAACCAGTTACACAATTCTAGAATATTTTCATCCCTACAAAGAGAAACTGTACCCTTTATCTATCCTGTCCCTCAGCCCCATGGTTTCATCTCTCTTTGTCATGACCAACCACTCATGAATTTTTTTTTTTTTTTGCTTCTATAGATTTGCTTACTGTGGATATTTTTTATACACGGAACCACATACTGCCTACTCTTTTGGATTACATACTTGGACTGGATTCTTTTATTTAACACCTAATATTTACAAAGTTAACCCATGTTTTAGCATACATCACTACTAGTAGTATATGTCACTTTTTATTCATCCATTAATGAATAGATGGACACACTTGGGTTGTGCACAGTTTTTGGCAATTGTAAATCTTACTATTTTGAACATTTGTGTATAAGCTTTTATTTGTTTACCTGCATCCACTCTGTTGAGTGAACCTAGGCATGGGATTCTGAGTCTTAATTCAATGTTTCACTCTTTTTGAGGAACTGCCTACTTGCTTTCCAAACACATAGCTGATACAGCATTTCACATTCCCATTAGTAATATATGATGGTTCCAGTGTTTTCCTATCCTCGCTGACACTTATTATGTGCTATTTTCCTTTTGATTCATTTTGGTTATAGCCATCTTAGTGGGTGGTAAGTGGCTAATTAATATTGAACCTTATTTAAGGACCTTTAAAATAAAGTTTTATTCTTTCCTCTTTTGTGCTTCTTGGTACTCATTTGCTCCTCTCTTCAAGTATTTGTTTTTTGATCCTTTCATCATCTTCTTCTGCTCCTCCTGGGACTTTTATCAAAGTAAACACGGTCTTTTTTTCTTTTCTGTTTCCAGCGTAGGGCTCAGTATATTCTTGGGAAGGAATGAAAGGAAGAACAGGGAGTTGTGGGAATAATGGAAACTGGGAACTCACATGCTTTATTATGACTCTTATTGTGTGAGACATCACAGTGTTTGTACGTATTTTCTCATATAATGGCTATAACAACAATTAGAATCAAGTGCTATGGTACACGTTTTATTAAGAAGTTAAAGGTATTAAATTCTCTTGTCATCCAACCAGTAAGCATAAAAGTTGGCTTCTAACTCTCTGAATTCGAAGGCTGTGTTACGCTCACATCATCATCATGCTGCAATAAAAAAAGGGAAGGTGAGGACCATTTCCGCTCTGGTCTTACTATGTCTGTCTCTTGGATGCTTCTTTTTGTGCTGTGCACCATATCAGCTGCTTTTTGGGAATGATCTGATTTCATCATTTGAAAATCTAGCATTTCAGACCTCCTAGGTAACTATTATGAATAAATAAAAGATAATTATTATTTTTACACAATGATCAGTCTGAAACATTAAGACCTTAATGACCAGGCCCAAGAACAAAGCTAGTTTTCAGTGAGATGGATCAGGTCTGTTGAGTTCCACTTTATGTACTTCTACCAATACAAAGACAGTCCACTGGAGAGCTGAACGCGATTTCCCGACAGGGTGAGAAAGCAGATGATGACCAGATAACTAGCCTGTCAAAGAATTTGTTTCCAGGGACCTTTTCTTTTTAGACATCATAGTTTTTGAGGTATAAGAATTAAAATCAATCCATTATGATATTATTATAAAGAAATTCCATAGTCCTAAACGAACATTCTGTTCACTTGCTTATTGGGTTTGTAAACATGTTGTTTATAATATACCTAAAGGGTGCTAATCGGATTATCACATTTTTTAAAATATAGTAACAAACTAGCTACTCTTGCTTTTACCAATTTGGTCATTCATTCATTCATTCGATACTTAAACTACAGGTCTAGTAAATATTTCTAGATTCTATATTGGCAATATATGAAATAATGAAATAGTTCATGGCAAGTATTAATAGGAAATATTATAACTAGCATCGACTTTTTATATACTTCTATTATATACTCTTATTTATATACTCTTAGAGTAACTTTCCAGGATTTATAGTAGGTTATTAAATATGGGAAGTCTCTGAATGTCAATGTTTGGGGCAGATATAAGTGGGAAAGCAGAGGCATCAAATACCTTTAAACTTCAAATAATTGCTCCATATATTTTCTCCTTCTCAGTATGTGGTCTTAATATTGCATCATTCTCTGTGCTCTCCATGCCTCTTTCAGAGTTTCTTATCATTATTTTTTTAAAATTTTTTTAACAGAAGCCTCTGTTACCATTTGGCATATGTCTCCCTTGGCAGTGACATCTTGAAAATTAAAACAAAAAAAAAGGCCTCCCTCCCATGCATCATTCAGGTTGACTGCCTGCTACTGCTCTGTGCTTCATAACGTGTCACCTTATTACAGTCTGCAAATTGTTTAGAACATTGTCTCTATAAATGTTTTGGAAGGGCTTTACTGTCAGGTCAGCTTTCTAAGGGCTAGAAATATGTCAAACCTGGCAGCCTTACCTTTATTTAAGAGCCAAAATACAAATAAGTAGATTACAAAGCAATCAATCAACACAGTACTGCAGAATGTTATGGTTGGCATTGACCCTCGTTTTATGGATGACTAACTTCATCTATAAACTCTGTAGAAGATAAGGTTTTATCCTCATCCCATTAGAGCTAGCCAGGTAACCTTGGTTGTGTTTTTGTGCCTCAGTTTCCTCATCTGAAAAAAAGCACATTTCCTTTAAATAGATCATCGTTGAGGCATTTCTGGAAATGTCAAGTTATGTGGTACCATGACAATGTTGTGATGTTTTTAGTCCTTACAAAGCTTCTGGCCTCATGTATAAACAATGCTCTTATGTTTTATGTGATTTCCTTATATAATTTTTAAAGTCAGAAGGGCTATCAATTTGTAGCTCTAACTAATTCATTGTTCAAAGAATAAACAAAGGGAGAATTTTTTTTCAATCAGAGAATTTCTTTTTAACCCTCAAATGTTTGTTGTTATAGTCATGCTTGGGGATATTAAATTACTGACCTTTGTTTTCTATAAGAAGCTTTCACTAAAGT
Source organism: Zapus hudsonius (assembly GCA_004024765.1). Taxonomy (NCBI): domain Eukaryota; kingdom Metazoa; phylum Chordata; class Mammalia; order Rodentia; family Dipodidae; genus Zapus; species Zapus hudsonius. The sequence continues at coordinate 28,898 of PVHP010003564.1, forward strand.
ATTTTTGAGGGAATTTTACAAGAAGCATTGACCCTCACATGTAAGTCATTAAATGTAAGGCAAGAAAATGTGTTTGACTTCTCAAAAGATCAGAGAATCGAACGCCGCATATTCTCCCTCATATGTGGTCCTTTATCAGGCTAAACGTCAACTCTACGCAGACTAGTAGAAAGAAGTGAGAGGTTATGAATGAGGGTAAGGGATGTGGGGGAGGGGAACGGCTTAAGCATGAGGCTAAATCAAATTAGGTTCAAAAGCATAAAATCCTCACACGCATACTGTAACCTATTGAGCAAGTAGTGGGTGTCAACTGGCAAGAGCAGCCATGAGTAGTAGGGGAGTCTAAGCCTGTGAATAATTGATCAGTCTGACAACTCCTGGTCCCAGCTACCGGTTCCTTCCCTCACTGAGCTGTTGACCAAAGTGACCCATGAGGTTCCAAAAACAAGACAGAATTCTGTCAAAGCCCTTGAATGCCCTCCCCAGGCCTGAGGCAAAACCCTGTTGCTGAACAAACCACAGAATGCCATCGATCAGCATCGAGAGACCCTTCAAGGTCCGGAATGGTAACCAGCCCCCAGGTGGTAATTAGTGTATTGCTCATGTAATGGAGGAGCCTGGGCCTGGGGAAAACAATCAACAGCTTTTAAATTTGGCCAAATATTCCAATTAGGGAGGGGGAGCCCTTGACTGGAACTGGGGATTCAGGGCGATATGCACCGGATCCCATACTCTTGGGCTCCCAAGAAAAGATGCACTATAGGAGTGATTTACGGGGAGGCTACTAAAAATAGAATCTTGGTAATCCAGAGTTGTATATATTTGTTGACCTAGACTGATCTCACTCTCCAATATAGATTGTGTTTGTGTTTTTCAGGATGCAGTGAGAGAACTGTGGCCCAAATAACCCTACCAACCGACTGCAGGCAGAAAGCTGAGATCCTGGGAAGAGAGGAGCCACCAGAGTCATATCATGGAGGATCCATATGGAAACCCGCAGAGAATGATGGGATGAACAAGGGACCCAGAGCCACAGCCATTCAATCAACACAGGATAAGCCAAGGTGACAGAAACCAACAATTTTCGACACAAAGCCCACTAAGCGCACAACATTAAACAGCCTTAATACTCACCCACCATGACTCAGGGAACTGAGCGGAAGAGGGGGTGGAAAGATTGTGAGAGCCATGGTGGGGGAGAATATCAGAAGGCATGGCACCCCTCAGTAACAACACACTTGGGCCAGGAGATCCTGGCTGAATACTAGGCTATCCATGGTCCCCTGTCACAAGGACTGATCCATATGACCCACGGAGGAGGAAGGATATCTAGCTGATTGGGGATGGGGAGGGGGGACATTGGGGGATTGGAGATAACAACTCATTGTTTGCCCACTAAATAATGTAACTCATTATGAACAATAAATATATATTTTAAAAAAAAGAAAATGTGTTTGACTTGATTAACTTTCTGTCTTTCTGACAACTTACAGCTCCTATCCTGTCTGTCCTGAAAGTCGTGTACAAGGACACACTGGCTTCAGAATATTGCTTCTCTTCCATGGAGGTCTTCTCTGGGTGAACTCTGCCTTCCCACAAGGACTGCTCGGGTGAGTTTGAGAAGTTTGCCAAACAATCTCATCTAATATGATGCACAATTTTCTACTCAATTGTAAACTTCTCTTTCATTCAGATATCACCTGCTATTTTTATGGCAAGTCTTTGGAACAGCGAGATCCTCAGTGTGTCAAAAATATGTAATGTGACTGTGATCCACATAGAGATGTGGTGACCTAACAGGCTGGCTTTCTTGTGCAGCCTGGGTTCGTGCATTTTAAAAAGTAGGTTATGCTGGCCTTCCCATCAATGCCTTTATGGACGTGGTGTTTATATATCATGGACTTTTCAGGGCAACCCTAGGTTATAAATATTCGGTTCTGTTGTTCCCTTAAGTACAATCATACTTGGCAAGCTATGTGTTGTGAGTTTTGATTTGGAAAATATGGGTGCCATACATACATCAGAGCCTGTTTTTTCTGGCCCAATGCCCTGTGTTGCTCCTCTGCGTAGCCCTGGCCCTAGCCTGCGTCCCATTGTCATCGCAGGCTTGTTTCGTTACAGTCCACTTGCTCGTGCTGTCTAGGCCTCGTGTCTAGGGGGCAATGTGAACGGGAAAGCAATCTGTGCTAATGGACAAGCAGGAGAAAATCAGGGTCGGGGGAAGCTGCGTATCTAGAGTGATATGTCCCCTCCCAGGCAGCATAAGTGGCCCTCTGGACATAGTGAACTGGCTTCACTTTTCTCTATGACAGCAAGTCCTTCTGTGATTGGCTGGTGGACATGGATTTCTCAAAGGCAGCAAGGACCCTGCATTTCACTACAAAGGTGGCTTCCTATGGTGTCAATGTCTTCATGTGTCCCAAACATACTTAGATCCCTGGAAGAGACGGGAAGGAATAAAACATCTGCTCCAACTTTCTTCTTCCCTACAATGATTCTTCTAGGATGTGCAGGTACTCAAAGCCTCTTCTTACAAAGTTGGAAAGAAAACAAAACGTTTTTCTGATAATATTTATTGAGACCACATGACAAATCAATGCTTCTCTACTGTCACATTCTTGCACCTGACCCTAGTTGAAATAAAACTTCATTCTTTCCTAAGGAAGACATGGTTAGCATCTTGAATGATCTGCAGGGTTGTCTGAAATATTTTAATAGGTTTCAAGTTTATTGTGGATCATTTTCTTTTTGTCTAACCTTGTTATTCAGTTTATTTTTATTTTTTTTTGGGGGGGGTGAATCTTATCACACAAGCACGTAAAGATTTCATTTAACTACCCAAACAGCTGGCTTTAAAATTTTCTTCTTAGCTGTCTTTTTTTAAGAATTTGTATCACATATTATTATTGTTTTTTGTCTTGGGCCTTAACTGCGATAAATTTCAACTGAATCTCCTCAAATGCTTTGAAACATAACAGTTCTGTCATAAGTAGTTTTCCTTTTAAGAACATCTTGGCACTTGTATAATCTTTTTTAAATTAAATTAAATTAAATTTATTAGAGTGTGAGAAAGAGGGAGAGAGAGAGAGAGAGAGAGAGAGAGAGAGAGAGAGAGAGAGAGAGAGAGAGAGAGAGAGGGAATAGGTGTGCCAGGGCCTCTAGCCACTCTAAGTGACTCCATCTTGTGCATCTGGTTTTACGTGGGTATCGAGAATCTAACTGGGGTTCTGCTTTGCAGGCAAATGCCTTAACCACTAAGCAATCTCTCTAAGAGCAGCACCAGTACCTTGACCTTTCCCTCCTCAGAACGTGTGTTGGGCCAGATGCTCTCTGTAACGCATGTTACTTGCAGTCTCCCAGGCTGAGTCTCAAGCACTGTCTCTGGAGATCGTTGATCACCTAGGAAAGAAGAAGATCAAGCAGGCGCTGTCCTGACTAGGGGCATGCAAATCTTTCATGGTTATCTTCAGCAACATCTCAAATTATGCTGCCTTCTTATCAATTTCAGGCTTTCCTTACTGTTTGCGCCCTGATTATTTTTTTCCTGTTTATAAGCAATCAGTCCATCTTTGGGGGATTTAATGCTGCCATTTCAGTCACCTGATTTTCTAGTTGCCATCCCCCAGAGCTGTAATCATAGTTAATTAAGGTCTTATATGTGCGACATATTCTACCTTCTAAAATGTTAATAACAGACTCAGAAAAATCCATATTACTCTCCCCATTTTGCAGATGGGAAAATCAAAAGTCAAGTTGAATTCTTTTTTTGTTTTGTTTTGAGTCTTCCTACTGGTAAGAATGAGACTTGAATTTAAACAAAGTCTTCTGACTTAGAAACCCCCACTTTAACCACTGCGTTATAGTACTTCCTGATAAAGGTGTCTGTTATGTAAATCAACATATTCATTCACAGTGGACTTCCTTCTTTCATACTGTAAAATGCATATATGAAAGCAGTTAATATGAGTCCCGGATGGCTTTTGTTTTTTACTTGAAAATGCCCCAAAGCATGAAATATATTCATAAAATGATACAAGATAAGAAGTGAAAGACTTCTCAGTCCTTCCCAGGTCTGGACCTCTGGTGTGATTCTGCTTTCTAGGTCCTTCCAGGCACGTCTACATGTTTCTCTACAACCATTTCCTTTGTAATTTTCAAGTTTTATCTTGAAGTTTATCAGCAAAAGGACTACCTGTTATCCGTTTCTGCTTGCATAAGGAGCACACAGCAACTCGCTCCTCTGGAAAAAACTCTACAGACTGTTTTCTTTCAGAAGGGTTTTCAGTAACTATAAACTATGAATTGGGCAAGAAAATAATTTGAAAATGTTGAGTCATGTTTTCTAACATTTTCCCTTGTGAGCCAGTAGGACAGGGGTTTAGTCAAATTCTTGTTTTTTTTTTTTTTCTTCTTCTCAGTACATGGGTAGAGATCCTTTCTTCTTTTAGATCAATTCCTCAGAAATGGACATTTTTTCATAGGCTTTTCCAGACTTCTATCTTCTTTTTTAAAATGTGGGAACTTTCATAGAAAGTAAGTAAGCAGGAGAAATGAGAGTGAAGGGTAGTGAGTAGGCTAGCACAGAAGTTCCAGGACATTTCTGAGGCTCCTTTGAATCAATCAGCTTAGGTCTGGTGGGAAACTAGGAAGAAGGCAGAGAAAGCCATGGAATGCCTCCTTTTAAGTAAGGTGGCCGATGAACCAGGAGAGATGGGGCAAACTTGATCCCCACTCCATTGAGCCAGGGGTCTCCACCAAACCCAGTGTCTAAAGATATACTGTAACACATCTTGCTCAGTGTTTGAAATTGACCAGGTAGTATGAAGAGTGACAACAGATAAAGAACCTACTCAGAAGAAAAGTTTTGTCTCCTACTTCGCAGAATTGACCTAGAGAAGTTTCTGGAAAGTGAAACATTAGCAAAGGTAAGAAGGCACTAAGCATACAGCCTGTTTGCTTTTCCCATGGTCAAGTACAAAAAGTGAAGGAAGTATCAGAAGACCCACATTTATGGTGAGAACTGTTATCTTCCTGGTTCTGATTGCCAGGCACTCACCCAAGGCAGGACAGTTACAGCAGTGCATGAGCCTAGATTGGAAACAAGAAACTCTGGAAGGGCCATTACCATGACAAATGTTGACTTTTGTCTATGAAATGTGGGTTAGATAATAATATTATGACAGTCAAAATACCCTATTTTGATAATTGTATAAGACATGTATAAAAATGGCCTTGTTCTTAGCAAATACATAATGATTTAGGAACAAAAAGCCACAATGTCCAACTTATTCTCAATAGTTTATAGAAAATAATACTATAGGCATGTATATAATTTACACACATACAAATAAATACATAGAATAAAAAACAAAAAAAGAAAAAAGGCAGAGAAGGCAGTTTGTCTCCATCCTTGTATTTTAATATATTAGACAGAGTCTCACACTGTGGCCCAGGTTGGCCTGGAACTTGCAGCAACCCTGCCCCTGCCTCCTGGACCCTGGGATTCCGGGTATTAATCACCATACTTAGCTTCGTACTTCTTTTAACTAGAGGTATTTCTTTTCCTTCTCTGGCTTCTAGCAGAAAGAGATATCAATCTGTTACATTTACAGTGACGTGACAGAACCCTTGTTTCCATCTCTGTGGGACTGAAAGACATGAGGACCTCATCGATGAATCCCAGTGCTTAGTCAGTGCCTAGTCAACGGAATAAGATGAAGACAAGCACGTGCGTGAGTGATTAACTGATGCTAACAGTTGGTGTTTGAGGTCCCCAAATCATGAGTAAAGTTCAACTAGAGTGCGAAAGACAGAGTGCATGACTGGAGAGAACACAGGATTGGTCCACTTACTGTGATGTGATCTTTGCTTCCTCCCCCCTACCTGTTCTATTTGGTAACACGGATGTAACAATCATTCTGTTTTGCTTATTGCTTTCAGTTACAAAAGATGCAAAGTGTCGATCCTCAATCTTCATAGTGTCTAGAGTATCTTCTGCTTATTATTTTTATTGTTATTTTTGGAACTAGATATTGAGCCAGGCACTGCTCATGCAAAGCATGTACTTTAGAATTAAACTATATCTCCAGCAACCTTGCAGATTTTAATTTGATAGGAACAGTGATCTGAGTACTATAGTTATTAGTGATCATTCACTAAATTAATAGTAATGTGTGGAGCCCAGTCTGTGTCAGACCCCACTTTGTTATTGATAATTGAGCAAAGGGCAAAAGATAGACCCACATTTCTCCAGCCATTGAGCTTAGGTTTGAACAGGGAAGACGCAAGTGTAAGTGAATTTTATTGTGGAATACTCAGGGTAATGAAAAGTACACGGAGTATCAGGAAGATAAGTGAGAGGGGCTGGACTTTCGTTTGGGTGGCTAGGCAAAAGCTCTGTGAGGAGGTTTGTGGTGGGCTTGAGGCCAGTCAACACAGGTCTGTGGGAAGAGCATTTGGCGGAAGGGTCCTGACCTCCACTTGACCTTGGGTCTTTGCATTTCTGAGCTCCACTGTCACAGAGACTTAAGTTGTCATCAACTTTTAAAGTTTTATATGAATTTCAGGTTTTAGCTTACCAAAACATTTATTACGTAAAAATGTTAGGAACAACATAAAGATGATAAGCTACAGGCAAAAGAAATTGGGTGCATAGCAGGTGGTTTGCTAGAAGGCATCTGGATGGGGGTTCATGTTTGCTCTTAGATGACAGAGTCTGCTTGTCAGTCCCTGAGAAGGAAAAAGAAAGCACAGTTAAGTGAGGCCTGCCTGACTTCCTAACAGAGTACAGAGAAGATCTCTGTTTTCCTTTTCTGAGATAGTTTCATTTTGAGTCATCATGTTTTGCTACTTGGACAGTGTTTGTTGACCTTGCTAAGTGACTTAAGCGTTTCTGGACACCACCATTAGGTTTAGGCCTTTGGGGCAAAAGTGTACAAAGGAGTTACCGAGCTTTGATGTACCTTATGGAAGGAGACTAGGTTCTAGTGTGTCAGGTCACTGCATCCATAGTGAGGGAGAACGTGCAGATAGATGCATGCTGGTACACTGTGATATGAGGTTTTTTTTTAAATTGTTCAAACAATTTATGGTTCTCATCACATCCCTTCTGATTTCAAATGCAAATTTGACACAGTTGTTCTATTAACAATTAAAAGGAATTTTACCCCTCAAGTTTCCATTAAAAGGGATATATTCTCAAAGTTATGGTTGCATTAAAATTCATACTCCAAAGAAGCTAGCTAACAGTGTTTACCAACTTGAATTGCGCTCATCATGTTTTGTTTGCTGAATGGTGTTTTGTGATTTTACCAACACAGGAATGAGTCTCCAAACTATTTTTAAAAGTGGAGCTTTTACTCTAAAGAAGTGCTTGCCTCATTTTCTTCTTGCAACTCCAAACAAGATGTTGTTTATTACTTTGAAACACTATATGTAAACCCCAGGAATATGTTAAATATGATTGAAGTCTTGGCTGTCTTTAACAAATTGAAGTTTCCAGAAATTTAGCTATGTTTAAAAACCAAAGCCATGTTTTCAGGAAAGATTTCTATTTCCAAATATGTGGTTGCCCAAACCTTTTATATTTTCATGTCAAATTCTGCTGCCAAATAACACACACTGTACCTTAGCAGTGTATATATCCACCCAATGCGTAGGCTTCAGATTTTACAAAGCACTTAAAGAACAGCTATGATCATATTTCTTGAACTTATACTACTCACACACATGTATGTTTAGGCACATGTCATTTATACTGGTAAAGATTTGATGTGCATGGCACGATTGACACTCCAGAACCATTGATCTGGGAAAAGACAGGAATTTCTAGCCAGACCAAAATAGTAGGTCAAGCAAGTTGCTTTTATAATCACAGTGGTTATCTGTTTAATGTGCAATCTGGCATGATATGATGGTGACCATAAGTAATTATGCATGCTTCTAAACTGGTTCGCTGCAAGCACAGGATAAGAGAAATCCTCTAGTTTGTGATAAAAGGATATTTATTGCCCTTTTATTTCCTTCATATGCTTGACTTAATCATTTAGGAAAGACAAGTTAATAGTGAATACCATTCTCATTTTGTGTTTTATTCACACTATTCATTCCTACACATTTGGGATATCTATTAATATGTGCTCTTAATAGTTTTGGCACAAGTTCAATGTCAACGAATGAATGATGGGCACATTTTATAGTCTTCTTAAGGGATAATAATGTGGTTAGGTGACAGTTTGTCTTATTTCTTTGGGGGCAGGGTGCTCTGATATGAATCATAAGGAATAGAGAGCTATTAGTTAGTTTCTCCCAGTTAAGGAGGCAGCAATACAAAATGTTTGAATGATATATATATATATGGATGACAATGGCAGGATTAGGTTGGATATTAATACCTAACAAATTAGCTGCTCAAATGGGACTGTCTTTTACTTTATCCTTTCCATGTGACTGTAGATATGAACTATATCTTTTTATATCCATGACCGTGTGATGACACAGCAAAGAGCTTATATTGGCTTGTTGCACAGATCAAATATAGTGTTTTCTTTGCATAAAACAATGTTTATTTGGAATGAAAGAATGGAACCTGGAGCACTGCGAGCATTAGGAAGCTGACAGAGAATCTTGATAGGCTGCTGCTTATTGCCACCATTGGCAGGATGGAGATGTGGGATTGCATTATAGTAAAATGGCCTTTCTGAAGGTGCCTTGCAGAAAATTCTGGGATGAGTTTTTAAACAGCTGTGATTTTTTTTATTCCCTCAAGACCCAGACTATTTTATTCACCAGAGTTCAGCACTGGGCCTGGCCCAGACATGCTCAACCAATATGAAATGCACATAGTGAAAGAATGATCTAATGGCAAAAGGCCTAAGGTATAGGCTAAAAGTATTTGTAAGGTGCAAATTGTAAGGCGTTGTTTTAGAAGTGAATGCAAAGGAAATCATGATCATAAATATTGGAATAAAGCTCCCTGGAATATAAAAGTAGTAATATATCATACTTCTCCACACACAATTTTTTGTATACGTCTGTGCATATGTGTATCTGTGCTCATATGTGTGTGGTTGTCAAGTGTGCCTGTGGAGACCAGAGGTTGACAAGTCCTCAATTACTCTCCACTTTAGTATTTTGATAAAATTTATTTATTTATTTATTTGAGACAGAGAGAAATGGGTGTGCCAGGGACTCTTGCCATTACAAACTCCTGACACATGTGTCACATATGGCTTTTTGTGGGTACAGGACAATTGAACCTGAGTGGACAGACATTGCAAGTAAATGCCTTTAACTGCTGAGCAATCTCTCCAGATCCTCTTCCTGTTTTGTTTTCTTTCATGTGTTTGTGTGTGTGTGTGTGGTGTTTGTGAGAGTGTGCACTCATGTTTACATGTGTGGGGTGCATACACGTATGCTTGCATGTGGAGGTCAGTGATCAACATTGGATGTCTTACTCAATCACTCCTCATTGCACCAAGGTCTCTCCTTGACCCTACAGCCCATCAATTTACTAGATAAAGTAAGTAACCATCAGTTAAGATCTTCCTAACTCTGCCAACCTAGTCCTAGGGAGATCGCCATGTGCTACAGAATGCCTGGCATTTTATGTGAGTTCTGGGAGCTGAACTCAGGTCCTCATGCGTGCATACCTACTGAAACATCTTCCAGACCTCTACATAGTTTTGCAGGCTGGGAGACTTCTAGCACCTATATAATTCACAACTGGAAGGGGACCCCCAGATATTAGCTATAGCTGTTGCCTTCAAGAGGCTGTGAGTTGTTAAGAGATATTTCTATGTATTGCTCAAGAGGTTTCCACCCAGTGCTTTTTTTTGAATGGTGGAGGAAATGTGGTCAATTACATATTATTTCTCTAACATCAAACTAGACCTCAAAAAGGATTTAATTTGAAGGATGTAAGAAGATACTTCAAACAAAGAACCCAATGCAGACATCAGACATTGAGGGTTCTGAGTGCTCAGAGCCTCCTAGAAGGTCCAGCTTCCCTGTGCCCCAGGACTTCTTGCCAGCCAATCAGCCAATGCTATATACTGCCCCAGATCTCACAGTGCCTATCCTATGGGCTGGATTTTTTTTTTTTTGAGGTACGGTTCTCACCCTAGCCCAGGCTTACCTGGAATTCACTATGTAGTCTCAGGGAGGCCTCAAACTCACAGCTATTCTTCTATTTGTGTTGGTTCAGTCTTGAGAGACTTCTGGGCCAAGTCTTTGTTGAAGAAGGGATATTTCATTTTATTCATTAGGTATGAAAGACATGTCAGAGTTGACAAATTATATAATAGGGGTAGGAAAATATTAATGCCTGGTCACTATTACATTGATTACAGATCACAAAAGAAATAAAATCCAGCTTAAGACATATAAATGAAATGCAATGTTATGCCAGCTTTATCCATTGACAAAAAGCATATTCCTAAGTGTAATTACATTCGAAAAAGATTTTAGGTTAAATATTTTCACTCTGCAAACTTGTTAAAATATACATGATGACTTTTTTAAAAGAAATTTTAGTTGATTTTAAATTTGATGCAACCCTAGAGGCCTCATCATTTCAGAAACAAAATATAATTCCAGAAACAAAAATCTGAAATTTTTATAGCAATGTAGAATATGGATATTTCTCAGTGTTTTATATCATGGAGAAGGTGATGGAGGACAGAGGGAATGGCTCACTTAATAAAAAGTTTGTCACCCAAGCTTGTGGAACTGAGTTTGAATGCCCAGGTCTGCAGGTAACTGCAGGCATGTTGGTTTGCTCCTATAATCTCAGAATTGAGAAGGCAGAGACTGTAGGTGGCTTGCTAGTTAGCCAAATCATTGAGATCCTGTTCAGAGAGAGCCCTCCCTTTTTCCCCAAAAATAAGGAGGAATGTGATTAAGAAAAAAAAACACCTGCCATAAACTACATGCACATGTTTCTGCACATACGTGTAGGCACACACATCAACGTATATGCACACACGCACACCACACATGCATACACAAAAAAGATAAAAAGAAGGTGCTTCTTAACCACTGAGCAATTTCTCCAGCCACCCAAGAAGGTGCTTCTTATGTCTTTTCTACTTGTATATCCCAAATACATAACCATAAAAATGATTAATCAGTATTTATTGACTGGATAAATGTCTCAGTTAATGAATAAGGATTGGGGCTCCTAGTGCCTGTGACTATGGCTCCCCAATGAGCTAAAGACCTTGAGATCTTATTTGGAGGACCTAGAAGGGGAACCAGCTCCTTGGCACACTCCTCTTTTAGGAGAGGTGGAAGGTTTTCCTCATCAACTGAGCCACATCTTAGGAGGCCCACACATGGGCTAGTGAGGGAGGATTCATACTCTGCCTAACCAGCCAGATCAGCTCAGTCAGCCCGACAACCAACAGGTTGACAGATGATGTGGCCAGATCCTCATCAGAGCATCTTCTGAAAGCGAGGGGCCTCTGTCTCCATTTTTGGTGTTGAAACTACTGTTGCTCTCCAGGAGCAGGAAGGGGTATCCAAACAGGATTGAATAGAGCTAGTGGGAAAACCTTGGTGTCTCAAGACTCTCACGGGTCTGGTTGTGTCCTGAAGACATCAGGGAAGCTGACAGAAGTGCTCTGTTTGTGAAAGACTTTCACTGCGTGTCTTTTCAGTATCCCTCTCAGCCTGGTTAATCTTCTTTTCCTCGCTCTTTTCCAGAGAAATCCAGCATGCTGTCGCCAAGGAACTTCCAGGGATCACTTCTGCCCAAGTGTCCTGCTGCACTCAGTGGGGCCATCAGTAGCCCTATGCACAACCCCTGTGTGCTGGGAGGTCATCACTGAGGAAACTGTTTTGTATCATGACTCTGAGGAGTGCTCCAGGGAAAATGTCCCTGTGGTTTCAGAATTAGGATGAACTGTGCCTCTCCTGAGCAAATGACTTGTTCTTGGTTCTACAGGTGCTGAAATTTAGGTAATGAATCATATTTCCCACTTCATGTAGCCTGTGCTGAATGCTTACCTACATATTTATAGATTATTGCTGACAAGTGTCCAAGACCTGCTTGCAGGAGCATTGTCTTTCTTAAACAGACTTCCCTCATACTTATTTAATCTATTTTCAATTTTGTTTGTCTTCTTGCTTTGGATGCTGCATTTTTTTTTTTGGTAAGCCAACCTAAATCATTTTGGGAAAGAAGCATAGAATAGAGAAATAAAAATGAAGACCAGTAGGTCAGTGTGGCACACTTTTCATAGTTATACCCCAAGCCTCATTTCACAACTTTCTCTCCTTGAATATCAATTCAAACTACCACTGTCTAGTTCTTTCTGAATGAGCTTTTTTGTTAAAAAAATAGGAATTTTTTCCAAAGTATGATGCTAAGAGATGATCTCTGCAACTACTTCATTTTAGCCATTTGAACTTCGCTAAATCACTTCATATATTTCATTTATAAGTAAACTAATCTTATGTGATGGTTGTGAGGACCACATGAAGTACTGTATATAAAATGTCTGGTATTACATTTCATCTTTTTAGATAGTCACTTTATCTTATTTTTTAAAAATATTTTATTTATTTATTTTTCAAGCAGAGAGCTAGAGAGATAAAGAGAGAGAGAGAAAGAGAGAGAGAGAGAGAGAACAACAGGGCCACCACCTTGTGGGTCTGGCTTATGTGGGTCCTGGGGAATTGAACCCAGGGCCTTAGGCACCAGAGGCAAGCGCCTTATCCGCTGAGCCATCTCTCCAGCCCTAGAGAGTCACTTTAAACAGAAGTTTTCACATTAGTTTATGACCTTAGGACAAACGCTTGACCTTCTGAGGCATATTTTTCTCATGTCCAAGCTTTACTATTACTGGACTCAGGTCAGGTCTGAGTGACTTGTCGGGACCAGTATGCTCCTTCCTTGGTGCTCCTTAGGAAAGGGTCCCTTGGTACAGAGAGGCATAGGGTAAGGATTCATATCTGAGGCTGGAAAGTGAAAGGCCTAATGGGTTGGTCTTTATACTCTTCAGAATATTGATTATAGTATTTACAGTGGGTATGAATGCTTTCTGGAGTACCTTGCATTGTTAATGATCACATTGCTGAATTCCTGTGGGTTTCAAAAGACACTAGATAGATAATCCATCTAGTTAGTAAATGGTCTGTAACCTTGTTGCTTGGTGAACACACTCCATATGAGTGAGTCATGTATTGGCATTTGAGAAGTGACATCGCAGCACAGGGAGCTACTGTTGATGTCAATAACCATGTTGGCCAATGAACACATTTTGTTTAACCATAGAATCAATCAAAATCAATGGGCTGGGGAGATGGTTAAGTGGCTAAAGGTGCTTGTTCACAAAGCTCACTGGCCTGGGTTTGAGTCCCCAGGACCCATGTAAGGCCAGATGCACAAACTGGCCTATGCATCTGGAGTTTGTTTGCTGCAGCAAGAGACCCTGGCCCACCTGTTTATTTTCTCCCTTTGCTTGCAAAGAAATAAATAAAAATGTTTTTCTTTTTGAATCAGTGTCTGTGTCTAAGATCTGGTTTCTACTTAAGAGCTATTGGGCAATAGAACATCCCAGAACCAAGAGTTCACTCATTTATTGAGACATAAAAGAGAATTTTAAAGAGATGATGGTGAAGAAGAATCTCCAATGAACTGAAGCTGCCCTCACAGTTTGGCCTCAGAACGCAGGGGAGCTCTGTGGTTAAGAGAACAGCGGTTATTTTAGTGTGTGGTTTTGGCCAAGTTATTTAACCTCTCCAAGTCTCAGTTTTCTCATATCTGAGAAGAAAATTCACATTTAACTAGCACGACTGTTTTAAGGAGATGATACAAGCTTACAATCTGTTAGTAAGTATTGTTATTAAAAATGTTAGCATGATTCCAAACTTCAGATCCATAACAGCCTTCAAGGTTTTGCTATCCCCAATCTAATAAGCTACAGAGACTTTAAACATAAATATTAAACACAAATAAGTCATAGAATGATTCGAGTAGATATGCAGAGAAAATTTCTCTTAATTTGTTTGAATTAAAGTAGCATGCCCATTAGTTTTCACTGTTACGTTTAAAGCCTTCTGCAAAAAGGAAGCCATCTACTTTTGCTCTGGGTTAATTCCATTCTTTGTAGATGAGGCAGAATTATAGACTAGTTTCCTAAGCTTCTCATATGATTCTGTGGATCTATTTGGTCTACTTTTAAACTTTCTGTCTCTTACTTTTGTGTGGGATAAATGTAAATTTGTTCAACTTGTTTTTTTAAAGCCTTGTAGCATTCATTTGTGAAAAATCTTCATATTGTAAGATAATTTTTGAAAATGGTAAGGAAATTAACCAAAGTAAATCATCAACCCCAAAGAAAGTGAGAGGTAAGTGTTCTAGAACGGAACTACTATTTTGGAAATAAAGAAACCACTGAAAGCTAGACTGGTTTGGGTTCACATATTTTTTGGATCAATGAGCTTCAACTTTTGACCTGCCTCCTTCTCTTCAGTGAACATGTAAGATTTTCCTGGAAGCAGTGCGTGGTGTTTCCAAGTTCATGGTGGAGCACCTGAAAAGGTGCCTTTCCCGGGTGTCACTGTTTGAATCATTCAGAAGAGAAGTGAAGTTCTGCTATCTGAATTTCATGAATTTAGTTTTCACCTGTGTTTTCCTGGAACCTTCTCCTATGTTAGGTACACTTGGCATTAAGAACTTTATAATTAGGCTGGAGAGATACTGCACGTGAAAGGCACTTGTTTGCAAAGCCCAAGGGCCTTAGTTAGATTCCCTGGTACCCACATAAAGCTAGATGCACAAAATGGCACAAACATCTAGAGATCATTTGTAGTGGCAGGAGGGCATAGCATGCCCATTCTCTCTCTCTCTCTCTATGTTTCCATAATTAGTCATTTTTATTGAATTGAGGCCTTTCAATGATTTAATTCTGTATGTGTGTGTGTGTTTGTGTGCACACGTGAGTGTCAGGGTGCACAGTGCTATGGTGCAAACATACAGGTCAGAGGCCAGACTCCGGGGATTGCTCCTCTCTTTCCACCGTGTTTGAGGAAGGGTTTGAGCTGTTGGTGGCTGGGAAGTCAGCTTAGCAAGCCCATGACCTTGGGATTCTCTCAACTCTGCAACCCATTGCTGCCGGCCTGGTAGGACTGTGGACTTAAGTATCACACTGTGTGTCTGGCTGTACATGGGTCCTGGGAATCTGAACTCTGCTCAGCAAACTTGTAGAGGAAGTGCTTAAAGCACTAAGCCATCTCCCCAGCCCTAATTCTATCATTATTTATAGAAAAAATTATGGTAAACATAGTGTTACCATCTTAACTATGTTTGAGTGGGCAGTTTAGTAGTGTAAAGTATATTCTTGCCATTACACGATAGATGTCCATAATGTTTTCACCTTGAATAACTGAAATGCTGTGCTTTTACATAACAACCTTTTATTTTGCCCTCCTCCTCAGGTCCTGTTACTTTCATATTCAGTGGGATATGTATGTTTTTATATTTCCCACTGGTTGAGCCATAGGCTATTCGGATAGGCTGCAGACTGGAAAAAGACTGTAAACTTACTTGCAAATATAGACAAATGGTAGGAATGAGTGCCTGTAGTCAGCATTGTAATTAATTGAACTATAAGATGCATATTGTTAGGTATAATGGCACTTGAATTCCCTGCAAGGCACGTATCCTTTGTAATTTTTATATTTTCTTTTGCAAATTGGGGAAAAATCCAGGCCTTGTGTCTGTTATACGAATGCTCCATCACCGTGCTATATCTCCAGCCATAATCCACAGTTTAGAATACAAAAGTTTACTCTTAAATTCAAAACACGAAATGGGATAAGGTGTAAAAATCATCACAGTAAAGGAAGAAAGCCACTGAAATGTACAGGTAACTGAAAGATGTTGGGAAGTCATTTTCCACCGAGAGCTTTAAAAGAGGTAGATTTTCACTTCAATGCTGTGCCTTTCCTGAGGTACTTTCCCAATGCCAAGGGTGATAGGAAACAGATCCTGAATCACTTTGAAGCTATCTTAGACCTTTCGAAGTGATGCTTGAGGATTTGGTGACACTGTAAAAAAATTCCATAAGAAAGGAATACTGAAACGTGGGTAGTGATATTTTAGAGCCTTTATTTTCACTGAACATTTTAGAATGCCCAGTATCCTAGCTGGACAGAAAGCACCATTGGGGGTTTAAGTTCCAGAGAGGCAAAGTACTGATACCTGGCAGATTTCCCTTCCCTCCACCTGAAAGGTGAGATGATGCGATGTTATCTGATTGGCCACCTGCCATCATCTTGGGTACTAATATGTTGAATGAAGTATGTTATGTGAGTGATAACATAACTTACAAATCTTACAAACTCCAATTCCTGGATCCTTTTATGATCTATTGCTTCCCATGTCCCAACATTTGAAAATTCTAATCTTGTTGATATTTACTTTGTCTTTAAAGAGTTTTAAGTTATGGACCTCATGAGCTAGAGTTGCTTGAGAATTGGAATGAGTGTGTCTCAGGTACAATTTCTATTAAATGGGTTTTTATGTTCCAACCTGAGAATTTAAGATCATTTATAAATGTGTTTCCATGCTTAAAGTATATTTTGAGTCCAAACTGAATAAAGTAAAAATTTTAAGGAAACCACCCTTTTAAAGAAGGAAATTGTTTCAAATTGTACTTGGAATTCGACATCAGCATATAAAAAAAGTGTTTTAATGTGCCTTTGGAATGAACACTGTAGCTTAATTTTAATAATGGAGAAAAGCAGTAGGATAGCTAAAATTAACAATATTGCATATATTAAGTTCTTGATACATATTGGTTGAATTAATTAAAAACAAAGTAAAAAAACACGAAGTCATTTCTATGTAGTCATCTGACTGAAATATATAAGAGTTTTAAAATTTCAATTGTATTTTTAATGACGTTTTTCTTACCTTATTATTAACATGAAATTTTATGTCTATGAACTCATATGTTTTGCCTACTTTGGGTGTATTCTGAGTGGTGGAGACAGTTGACTTAAAATTTAAAATAGTTTTGAAGTAATCTACAAATGAGTTGGCCCAAGCACAGATAATTAACTACAGATGGTAATATCGCCTAGGTAGTGACAGGCTGCTGGAAACTGAGGGTGAAGAGGAATGAACAGTTACCGAGAACTATTTGACTAAATCTGAGCCTTTCCTGAGAGCTTCTTGTTTGTTTGAAAGGTCCTTCCTCTGGTGAGGCATATAGAGATAATTCTGTCACTTATGATGACATACTGACACTTGAAGGAAAACCTTTTGGGACGTCTCTACATGTCTCACCTTGATGTCTCACCTCGTTCTTTATTTCAGTTGATCAGCTGAATGACTGCTAGGCACAAGTTTTTTGTTTTTGTTTTTTTGTTTCTTCCATTCATACATGATTTCTTTCAGACTTGACTGAAAGTTCAGTCTACCTGGTCAGAGGAAGCCTGACCTTAGATAAATACCATGGTCTTCAACTAGGGCCAGAGCTAATTCAGTGAGCATATATATATATATATATATATATATATATATATTGATCCATTACCTGCAGCTTGATTTTGGGATGTTAAATAACGTTGAAAGGGCCCACGAGACAGTAGAAAGAACATTATTTGAAATTCTAGGAATTGTGTGAATAGGTCCAAGAAAACTATAATAATTTTGTCAATAATTAATAGTTCAGTGTTTTCTATGGGCCAGGTACTTTATGGTCATTTTGTTTAAGTCTCTCAATGCCTTTATAAGGTAAGTCTTATAAATAATCCTGTTTCTAAATGAAACAAAAAAAAACTCAGATATTTAGAAGTTAAAGCATGTTCCACAGTCTTATGCAGATGGCCAAATAGATCTGGAATTCACCCAAAGATTGTCAACACAAATATGTCAATTATTTTTATAGTACTTGCTACGGTAATGGTAGAGATTTGTGACATAGTTGTTATTCTGAGGGCTACCATTTTACCCAGTTTTGTCAAATAATTAAATGCGAATGAAAATCAAGCTTTTAAGTCATTATACTTTGATAGGTTCCCTTTCTCTTTTTTTATGTTTAGAAAATTTCTCGCCACTTATCATAAGCCTGTCGGATGAGAAGCAAAGGCCATGATTCCTGTCTGCTGTCTGTCCTCACCACAAACTAGGATTAATTAGGAGAGAGCATATGATGTCCATCTAGTTATCCACTATGGACCTCTTCGTCCATGTATATAACCGGATAATTCAGATGCGACATCCTCAAGGATATCCATGAGCAATAACTGTAAGCTTTGTCAGAGATAACTGTATTGGGTTGAAATGTCCAACTCTGCTTTTCTATTACTATATGATATTTCATGTTGACTTGTCAAACTGAAAAATACCCATATTGATTTTGCAGAAAGCCTCACATGTGAGTGAAATGCACTCAGAGATTCCTCACAAGTAGCTCTTTGGAGCTTGAGATGTGAAATGGGTCATTCCTCAGTCTTTAATAGACTCTTCTGGAAGCTCTTCAATCAAACCTGGAAATTCAAGGTGGAATTGAAGGAAGGCTGGGAAACCCTAGAGGTTGATGTGAGTGAACTAGCTGAGGAAGGAACCTGGGGAGCTTATGGTGCTCTGCCAATCACTGAGAGCGGAACCTTAAATGCTGTGCTGCACAGGCCCTGGTACAAGACACACCGTGGAGGAGAGTCCTGTGGACCATTGATTTCTATCCATTTTTTTTTCTGGCAGTCTTCAGGTTGCTTTTTCAGACTAGGTATTTTATATAGACTTTTTATTAGACACTTTCCATTGAATAATTTAATTGCATGTTGTAATGATGCATTAAAATGTTTTCTCTCTTACATTATTTAGGAAAGTTAGCTCCATATTATAACAACCTTAGCTAGAAAGAAGTGACATCTTTTGTTAAGTAATGATCCTGGTAGATATTCCTTATCCAGGAATCATGTCGAAAGAGCATGTAGTGAAAAAACAATTAGAACAAAGTTTTTCTTCTGAAATTAGTATTTAGGTCATATTTTGAGTTCGTTTGGTCCACATTTCCAGTTGGACATTGTTGGGTTAATTTAAAAGAAAAAAGGTCTATGATTTTCAGTGGGCTGTTTAGTTTGGAAGAACACAAACTCCTGACACCAAAGTAAGCAATAAAAACTATGGTTTGGAATTTCTGGGCAGACATGGGGTATGTTTGGCCATAGTTTCTGATGTTCAAGCTTCTACAAAATGATTGCTATCCTACAACTATGTCACAGCTTTCCTAAGCTATAGAGACCATGTTGTTTGTAAAGCTCTGCTATTAGTATAATCTTAAGGGCATATTAATTGCCCAGGAGGTTTATGTATTTGTTCAGCACACGTGATGGAAGATCGCAGCAGCTTCTGCAGCTTCGTTTTCCAGATGGAGAGAATGACGATCGGAATACTTGCTGCCCTCAGTTTCCTCCTCGGCGGTGCCCTTCCACCTTTCTTTTGCAGGCGTTTTGTAGCATCCTAAACAGAAGGACAGTCCAGGGAGCCGGTGCTGCTTTGATCCTGGTGCTTGTTGTCAAAGCGCTTGGGATTGAAGAGACTGTTGGCTACAATTGACTGTGACAATTAGGAGATGATCAGAGCCCTAGAGTGGAGCACTTAAAGGGTAATTTACATGTCAGTTTGTCGAATAAAAAAAAAAGATATTCAGCTAAGATTTTTTTTTCCCCTCAGAGCCTTGTAAACTGCAATTTGTGCTCTGGTAAGAAAAACCCGGCAGAGGAGTTAGGATAGCCATTACCATTTGAAAAGAAGCAATCATAAGGCCGCTGCTGAGCCCTTTGTCCACAAAAAATGCTGATTTGCAGGCACTGAGTGAAAAAGTGGAACCTTAACTAAATAAAACCTTGAGCTAGGTAACTCCCCTCCACCCAAGCCTGGGTGGCTTTTCAGTGTTGGTTAAAGGTGCTGCTTTAAAAAAAAACAAATATATCTTAAATCCTACATTTTTCTATCATCATGATATTATTATTATTCACGAATGTCCTCTCCCTCTCCAAAGAAGAGTCAAAGAAGCCAACAGCCAATAAAATCAGAGGAAGGCTGACTCCCAGTTACATCAGATTTTTCCTTTATCTTTTTGCACACTATCATTGGTTTCCCTGGTCATTCTTTGCAGGGCTATTTTCCCCTCCACTGTGTCAGTGTGCTTCTAGGGGTTTCTGTTTTTATTTATACTCTAGCATTAAAAATGAGAAATGCACTTGAACCTTCTCCCACTTAGCCTGGTTGCATGTGACTAAGAAGGTAATTCAGCCTTGGCCCACGATGCTCTACTCACACGTGAGCCTGCGTTTGCTACTCTGTCTAGAACAAGTAAAAGTGAGGAACCAGAAAGTTTCAAGAAGGCACTGCCAGCAAAAATAAGCATTATCCATTGAGTTGTCAAACAGAATTAAAGAATATTAGCATTTTTCAAAAAAAAAATCTCTTTTTTCCACCTGGAAACTATTGCTATTATTATTACTGCCACAATATATTTGTAAGAGTTTTATTTGTCCAGTGACCTAAACAGTATCAACCCAATCATCCTATGCAGAAAAATGTAAATTTGATATATGTATTTAATTCAGGGATGTGTACTGACTTAGAATTGCAGATATGTTTTACATACGCGTTTGGGTTCCAGCTACGGTGAACCTCATTTTCAGGAAGATGGTTCAGGGTTACAGAGGAGGTTTTCTGTCTGCACAGGAGGAAGAGCATCACTAGCCTTTAGAAGCAAAGGCCCCGGTGCTGAGGAGGAGCCTGCCCACAAATCCTTTCTCTGCCCTTAGTTCCTGACATGTGCCTGGCCTTTAAGGCTTCCTTTCAATAAAGAATTGATTACCTTATACTTCCCAATGAGGGAGTTTTTATTTATCTTCTAATTTTTGAATCAAAAAAACCCTTTTTGTTTCCAAGTATATGGCCCGTGAAAGGACTCACAGCCACCTTTGGAG
This sequence comes from Zapus hudsonius, assembly GCA_004024765.1. Taxonomy (NCBI): domain Eukaryota; kingdom Metazoa; phylum Chordata; class Mammalia; order Rodentia; family Dipodidae; genus Zapus; species Zapus hudsonius. The sequence goes on from PVHP010003564.1 coordinate 49,856, forward strand.
TTTCAGAAAATCCCCATTCTCTGAGGGAGAGCAGCAGTCCACGGACACTTGCTGTGCAGAGAGCTCCCTAGTTTCTTTATAAAGTTCTTAATCTGTTTAGCTTTTCTTGCGCATATGCACTTCTTGTATAAAAGCACAATATAAACAAGAACAAAATAAAGATGAATAAATGAATCAGCATTCTGTGCAAAGTCATGAGCAGGAGTCACAGAAAGTCTGGGTTTCCTTAGCACGTGTGCAGATAGGATATAGGCAATGGGAAAAAGATGCATCAGAAATCACACACGGCAGGAGGTGCTTGTCTTCCAGGTAATGGGGAGATGATGAGCAGATCAGCCATCTCCTCATTGATCTAAGCATTTCGTGCGAGCCATTCGCAATTAACTTTGATTTGTTTTTACTTTCCTCTTATAGGCTTGCATTTAAAATGATCTTGGACCACTAAGTGTATAACATCGTGGTAGGTGCGCAGTCCCTCCTTAGAGAGTTAGTAAATGAAAGAATGAAAGGCAGGGGAGATTGTCAGGACATTTTTACTTGACTGAAATTGTTTTGGAAGGTGATCTGGAATAAGAGTCTGGCAACTGACATGAAATGACTCTGCAGGTGGTTTTTTGGATCTTTCTTTGAATCAAAGAATTCTGCAGAATTGCTTGGAAACTTACAACTTGATTTCCATTCTATTCACACGAGAATATTTAGGAGAATAACACGAAGCCAATTTAAAGTATGCTTACTTGACACTTAAGTGAACGGGAAGCCTTTGCAAGCTCATTTGGAATTATTGAAAAGGAAGATGATTCCTTCTTACTAGGCTGGTGCTTTTACAATACACAGAGTGCCTTGTTGTGACAAAATAAATTACCAAAATCCCTTGAAACGTTTATAGAAGCCTGCCTAAGGAAACAATATGTACACTTTTATAGTTACTTCACATGTTATCGAAATATTGCTACCACTGAAGTCCTAGAACTTTTAGCACCACATTCCAGAACATTCACAGTCTGGTTCTAATGATCAGCTTTCTTCAAACTTCTTTGGAAGCAGCTATTGAGTCGCCAGATATGATAAATAAAATAAAACAAGAATAAAAATAAGTAATGCTTCACTAAACTTGCATTTTTAAAATTACCACCAAATAATTTTTCAGCTTGGCCATGTTAACATTATTTTTATCTGCTAACCCTAGATGGCACTCTGATTGGACAGAAATTTTAATCACAGTTTGCATGCATAATTCATTATTTATAAAGTGTTGTTTCTTAAGGATGTTACTTTTCATTGTCAGTTTAGGCAGGTCAGTCAGCTTGCCTTTTCAAGTGGAAACCAGAAGATTTTTGTGACATCTGCCACTGTGTCTGCTACTAAAGCCAAGCCCCTGGTCACCAGCTTGTGATGGACATTCTCCCCTCTTCGATTCTTTGTCTTGAAAATCACTCATTGGATGCATGCTACATGTGTGGCATACTTAAAGGGATCCATGTAGATTGTTCAGTTAGTACTATTGACGTCATCATGAAGAGCAATCAGAATTTCTCTCACAGATGAAGTAACTGAGGCACAGTGATGGAGTCCATGAAAAGCTCTTCAGACTCAAACACAGAGCCTTGTTCAATGAATCCATAATATGAAAATAAAAACTTGCATGAATATAGAAATATGTACACAATAAAATCTAGAATCATATATGCAAAAGAAAAAGGTTTATCAAATATTGATAGAAATGGCTACAGGGAAAATTGGGCCCGAGGTAGGGACAGAAGACTATGCTTCCCCCAAATAGGGCAAGCATTAAAAAAAAGTGGTATCCATGCCAACACATACTTAAACAAAGTTTCTGAAGCATTTGCCCATCATCAGTACCAGGCCTAGTACTCCAGAAGCCCATGGTTGTTTTGGTAAACAGTATTTTGACTAAAGAGACACAGAATGATTTTATTTCCAGTATTATAGAATATAGCTTAAGTTTACCTTAACAAATTCATATTTTTAGTGATTGATTTTATTCAACAGTTGGTTATAACATATTTCAACATACAGTCAACTCTGCATTGCTATGACAGAGCTGACCAGAAGCAGCTTAGGGGAGGAAAGGGGTTTATTTCAGGCTTACAAACTCCAGGGGAATATCATCACCGGCAGAAGAAGCTGGCTCACTTCCATAGATCAATAGCAGAGGGTCACCATCAAGCAGCCAGCAAACTCCAAAGAGCCATGAACAGCCAGAACTCCAACTGCTCTCCACATACCTTAGGCCTGTACTCTAGATCTGCCCACAAACCACACCTTAGGGCTGGACTCCAAGGTCCATCCATCCTCGGTGACATACCTCTTCATCAGTAGGGCTCTACCCACTGGACACTCAAGATTTAAGCCTGGGTTTATGAGGGCATACATTTAAGCCACTGAAATCTCTTACTTGAAAAATTAAAATCTTAATAATATTTTATAAAACTTAGGACCATTCTCAACTATATATATATATATATATATATATATATATATATATATATATATATATATATATATATATAGTGGCCTTGGTAAACAGAGAATTTCAAAAGGCACAGGGAAGCAGGCATCTGATGTTAAAATAGGTATGGTGTGCAGAAGTCAAATGCTGTCAACAGGAATGTCTGTGGGAACTGGAAGAGGCTACTCAGAAGCTGGGCACTCTGTTTTTCATTCAGAAAAGGCTAGGGAGTAAGAGCTAGCAACCTTTAGCACTTAGCTTGAGGGAATTGAGGACCTATGGTAATTCTTTTCTGTTTTTCCCTATTTTGGAAAAAAAAAACCCACGCATTTCAAAAATGTTAGAATTCTGAACTTCTATTGCAGTTTTTTGAAGTAGAGTTAGGGGTTCATCCATGCAAATCTTCCTTGACTTTTATTGATAGAACTTCTATTTCATTCAAATTGCCATCGCTATTAGGGATGCAGCTATATAATATTCTCAGTAACCTTCATGAGGTTGTTAGTCTTGAACAATACATAAAGATGAGCAGATGCAGCTACTGTTTGAAGCTTGCTATTGCGTTTCTTATGGGAATAGTAATGAGCCGAGTCCCTCATGGGAGAGAGCAGAAACTACAGCAGTTCTATGCTGTCATCACCATCAACACCAGCAAAAATAAAAATCAGGTTGAACTTGATCTTCTCATGTCCACCAATGGGAGCAACAGAACAAACAAATTAGAGCTTGCTGGATTTCAAGTCTAAATGAAAGGTCTGACAGTTTCCAGTGAGCATGCTGGATGGATGGGTAAGTACTGTTGTGGATTCAATACAAGTGGCAGGACATGTCACATGTATAAAAATGCATAACATCCTCATAGTTTTTTTTTCTTGCATTCTTTGTATAGGAGACCTAAGCTTATCTCTTTTTATTATTGTCCATAATGAGTTACATTATTTAATGGGCAAACAATGAGTTGTTATCCCCGTTCCCCAGTGCCCCTCTTCCCCATCCTCAATCAGCTGCATATCCTCCTCTGTGGGGAGTCTGGATCAGTCCTTGGTGCAGGGGACCATGGATAGCCTAGGAGTCAGCTCGGTTCTCCTGGCCCTAGTATGTTGTTACTGAGGGGGGGGCATGTCTCTGGATATTCTCCACCATCATGTCTTTCACAATCTTTCCACCCCTCTTCTGCTCAGTTCCCTGAGTCATGGTGGGTGAATGAATATTAAGGCTGTTCTATTGTTGAGGTCTTAGGGGGTCTCTGTACTTCTGCTTTAGGCTGTGTCGAAAATCACTGGTGTCTGTCTCACTGGCTTATCCTGTGTTGACAGATTGGCTGTGGCTATGGGTCACTTGTTCATCCCATCATTCTCTGCGGGGTTCCATATGGATCCTCCACGGTATCCAAACTTATCTTTGCCTATCTAATAAGTTATTTCCATTGGCTGAATTCTAAAGGATAGTTTAACCTGGAAACAATAGGAAGTCACATGATTATGACATCTGTAGTTATATACCAATTATTATACATGGAACCCTAGTTAGGATTGAGAGTATTAAATTAGTGCAGCTATGATGTGAATAAATGTAAACTAGAAAGATGACCCAGAAAAAATTAATGTTTCTTTGACTAAGTAATGCTAGTGGTAGGAACAGACCTCTCTTATTCCAGAGGATTTCTTAGACCAATAACAATGGTCTTGGGACAACCATTGATTCCACAGATATTTATTCACTGTCTACCATGAACCAGGGTAAGAATTTTCAGCAAGTGACAGGGGCGAGAGGACCCGTGCTTCATTTGAATGGCTCATTCTGGTTATGAAGAAAATGTGACTTGAAACAGTTATGAAGAGTGAGAGACCTTTTAGCACAGGAGGTCAGTGATGGGAGCTTGGACTATTCTGAAGGCCAAGTAGATGATCAATTTTTATCATCAGAAAAGTCATTCCCAGCGCCTCCATAGGGGGCAAAAATGAGAGCAGAAGACGTTCTGCCTAGCATGACTTTCTAGTAAAATATTTGCTTGTCCAGACTTGCACAGGTAATGCTCTGAAAGGATGACAATTAGTATGAACCATGGGTGGCAAAGTTTTAGCACATATATTTTTTAGTTACTTACACTTATTTTTTGATGAACATGCATTATTTTTATAATAAAAAGAAAAATATTACGTATAATTTTTAGCCCAAATCTCTTTCCAAACAAATTATAGTTCAATTTCATAGATAAATGTTAAGCTAAAGCCAGGTGTGGTAGTTCACACCTTTAATCCCAGCATTCTGGAAGGGGGTGTGGGGCTTTAAGAGAATTGATGCAAGACCAGTCGGGGCTAGAGTGAGACCCTGTTTCTATCTATCTATCTATCTATCTATCTATCTATCTATCTATCTATCTAGTAAAGCTATGCCCACCAAAAAGTCTTTCAAATAATTATGCACATCCCCTTTAATTCAAGCTGCTCAAACTCATGGCTGGATAATCTGTTTATTCTACAGATGGCAAAGAAAACAAGAAAGACCCAAGATCCATGAATAAAAGGAAAGATAGCCAACTGCCCACCATGAGATGCGCCACCTCTACCACATGTGCTGGAGCCTAAGAGAAATTGCAGAAGCATTGACATGAAAACTGCTTTCACTGCTAGCCTGACAACCAACTCCAGGGAGATGGTGACAGACACTGTGGTCTATCAAAACCTATCGAAGCAGAAATCCAGAGACTATAGCAAACTCAATGCCAAATCAAAGTACTAACAGAGCCATGGCTCAGGGGACATTGTGAAGAAGGGGCAGAATGATTGTTAGAGCCACAGAGTGGGTAGGAATACCCTGAGACAGGGTCCTCCCTTCCCTCATAGAGACTACCATAATTCCCAACGATGAGGGCCCCCAGGGACCTGAGTGGGGGTGAGGGGATAAAATTTTATAAAACAAAATTTACAAAAATTGAAGCTTTATATGCTTATTATATTTTCCTTCAACTTTTTTTTTTTAAATAATGCATATGACAGATTGTAAAAGTAGAAATCACAGAAAGTCTTGGAGGGGGACATCGAGATTTAAAAGGGAGATTATGAAGTCTGGGGTGCTAACTAGTACAAGGCATTGGGGTTCCTGGGTCTTTTATTGTACTTACTGATTGGATTCTATGCCTCTCAGAGCAGCAGCTATTAATATCCACATCATAATATGCCATCCATTTCTCAAAGTTAAGTACATAATTTTCTATAACATAAGTTTGCATTAGTTCTAAAAGACAGGAGACACAGCATGCCTATTAAAGGAAATGTAGCCCAGCATAGTCACTTCTAGATGTTTCTATCTTTTTGATGATGGCAACCCACTTAATTCTACAGACCAGAATGTAGTCATGTGTATTGTCTTATTTACTTAAAATTTTTATTTACTTGTGTGTGTGTGTGTGTATGTGTGCACATGTGTTTTGGTTCACAAACTATATCTCATGACTTTTGCCATTAATAAACCCTTTTTATATGTTGGCAAAAATTAAAGATTTGTAAAATGTTTGGCTTTGTTTACATGTATTGAGATATAGCAAGAAAAAATAAAGACTTTCTGTATTTAGAAGCGTGTGCATAGGTTTTTGTGAGTTCCAGGAAGATAACAAGGTATTGAAGCCATAGATTGTAGACCTTCAGAGTCAGGCTAAGTCCACTGTCAGAAAAAGCATGAAGACTTCAGTGTATGTATATTTTAAAGATGTTATAAAACCCAGTCTCAGGCAGCTTGAACATTTGCTGAGATCCATGTTTTATTTCTAATTCTGAACCTCAGACTAATTCTTAAAATGAAAATATTATTGGCTAAGGGTAAGTTGTGGAATTTAGTAGGTTATGAAAACAGTGAGTAAAATATCTAGAAAGTTCATCTGGCCTACCAATAATAAGAAAAATTTAATGTATCATATGTTATTTGGAACACTTAAAATTATACTCATTCATCAAGTCAGAAAATGTGTGGAATGTTTTTATTTTTAAACATCACTCCTAAATACTGTGCAATTCAAACTATGAATCTTTGAAATTCGTTTCTGTCACGTTGTGATTACTATTTTGTGAACTCTAGATCTTTAAAGTAGTTCAGTTTCATTAACATTTTACACCTGTAACGGCAAATTAATAATACTACGTGGCAGTGAGTTGGGGTTTGATTATGCTGTAATCTTCAATTGAGGAGGCAGAGTTTATAAACAATGTTATCAATATGTTCTTTGGCAGTAACATGTTTTGGATTATGTTATACATACATATTCATACATTCTATACATATTGTACATTTCCATGTCATCCTAACTGATATTTCTAATTTGGAAATATTTATCAATAAAAAATGTAGCAATAGTAAAAGTACACTGAATTAATTTCATGCTGTCTTCCTTTTCCAGAGGTTCAGATACCTAAGAGCTGCACTAGTCTGCCAAAGGAAAGAATTAAAGAGACATTCTGGATTCTCGAAAAAAAGCCTTCACAAAATGATTTAATATCAGACTAAAAGAGAAAATATGCCAATAAGAAAATGTATCTCTCAGGACTAAAATCAGCATTTGTTACTTAATAACATTTGTCATCTTCCAATTTCTCATATGCAGCAAATTAATTTCAAATCATTTTGCTCTTCCAAGTGTCTTTATGTATTGTATTTCTTTTTTTTTAATATTCTTTTGGATAACATTTGGGAAAAAGAAGACTACAACAGTCAATGATTCCATTCAGGCTGGAAGACAGTTGTAAGACCAAGGAACAGGTGGAGTGTGTGCGATGGGGATATTCACTTTTTGTGCCACCATTTTGTAGTTGCTCAAAAAAAAATAGCAAATGGTAGATATTGTTTCTTTACAAAAAAAAAGGTTCTGTACTGGATCCATCTGCGAAGTATAAACATGTCATCAGCACTCATTTTCCATCTCCAAAAAACATTCTCCAAGTCCATATTTGATTTTCAAGGGCATCTGTGCACTGATGGAAAGCCTCCCAACATGCTGCCACACAATTGCAAAACCCACACATTTCTGTCTTTAAATCAAGCTTTCACAAGATCCTGGCCTCCCCTGGGTAGAAGCTTGTTTCCAAGTTGCAAAGGTCCCGTGGGTGACCCCATGTAAAAAAGCGTCAATCAACGTGCATGTAAGGCTAAGTCACTTCTTTTTTGAGGGAGGTAATAATGTCCATAAAGGTTTTCTACTGTGTTCAAAACATTCTCAATATTGTCCATAAAGTTTTTCAACTTTGTTCCAAATATTCTATGCTTGTCTTAAAATCTTTCTGATGACCCCCATGTCCGACTGCCCTGATGGCTGAGTTTGTCAATGGCTAAACTCCCATCTGAGAAAGAATGTGAAGATCTCAGTATTAGTCGGGTTATTCAGAGAGCTTGAGCAGAAAACAGAAGAGAGCTCATCTCTGATATTTGAAAGGCCAGCATCCTGAGCTCTAACATTATTGATGGTCACATAACCTGAAAGAACTGAACCCACCACCGACAAATCTCTTTCCTTTATGAACACGAATTCAGAAGTGAACTCTGTGGTCTAGAAAGACGTTTTCTTTTACCTAATTATTTGTCCTGCACAGTATGAGGGTTACCTTCACTATAGAGGAATGGGCCAGCCTTGCCTGTCATTTTTAATCAGGTTGTTTTAGGTAATTTTTGTTATGCCCCTCATTACTGGATTGCTTATCAATAGGTGCAGCAAGTGTCACTAGCTTTTCTCATCAAACCAGGTCTGACAAAGCGGCCCAGTGCATGGGAAAGAGGCAGCTAGGTGAAACTAATGCCATAGATGTTTGATTCATTAGGAGCTTATTGTTAACGGGGATGTCTGATTGTAAAGGCTCAGTCAAGCAAAAGAGTGCAGAGTAATCAGTCGGATTTATAGTTTGCAGGGCTCAGAAAAAAATCAACATAAACCTTTGGATAGAACAGAAACAGAAAAATCCCCTTTGGGCAGGCCTAACCTGGAACCAGCCAAATAAGGTCATGCTACATGAAGGTTTCCTGTTAGGTGATGGAGATAGAGGCGGATTAGAGCCATATGGCATGGCCTATCATACCTTCTGACTTAAGATAACAAAGCCAAGCTTTGTGCTTAGCTGGTTTTGACTGACATCATCAATTTTATTTTATGTTGGTCACCTCCGGTTACAGGAAAAAATGGCCTAGGGTTGATAACACAAGCTTTTTTTTTTCTCCTTTCAGTATTAAGATGCCTAGAAGCTAGTTTTGTGCAGTTAAAAATTTCAAAGAATTAGTAGCTTCCCCTTCTATCCCCCATCCTCCAGCACTGTCAGCCCCCCCACCCCCTTGTTTTCAGTTTGTACCTTGCAAATGAGAGGCAGCCGCATTCAGAACCAGATGCAAGGCTCCTACAGAATGAGCATAAGCTGGGGTACTTTAAGCCTAATGGGAAGTTTTATATGCAAGGGCCTTGAACTGATTAGTATAATTCCCTCTTTAATACAGCTGTCCCTCCAGATTAAGGTAAACCAAATGTTGCAATCAGAGATTAGTGTACCTTGCCAGTTATTAACATCCCCGGGTGCTCAGCGAGCACGTCAGACGCTAATGCTGTGTATTTATTTGCTCCTTCCCCACTGTAACGTGAACTTCTGCACCTGTCAAAGCATTCCAGGGAAGAGAGGAGCATTATTGGAAAGCAAAAGCTTCCTACCTGTACACCTGTTTTGTTTTGTCATAGCTTAAGATTTTCTCTGGGCATGCCAAGAAGACTGCCAGGTGCCTTAATCTACTCTTTTGGTTTTGTAAAGGAAGACTTTGTGTGCTAAATTGCATTTGTTACTTTCACATGTTCGTGTTTATGCAACCGTGAGCTACTACCCTAAAATTATGTGTGCATTTTCTTTTACAAAGGAGGTGCCTGTCATGGGTGAGGGTTCAGAAAACCCCACACCTATGTCCCCTGTGCTCCTCAGCCTAAGCCTGCCTTTGTCACAAGGTGGGTCTGGCAGCTCTAATATGTTTGGCAGGATATCCTGCTTCGTGCAACCAGATGTCAAGAAAGACAAAGTCCTGGCTATCTCAGAAAGATCTGGCTTTGTGTCACTCCTCAGCCCCCACCCAGGTCACATTTGTTCTCTAGACCTGAGTCAAGGCAGTGAGCACTCAGAGAAGCTAGCTTGGAGCCAGGAGAGCCCGGTGGGTTGGTTACAGGGCCCCTGCTCCTGGCTCATCAGTGTGGCAGATGTGACAGTCACAAAGGGACAAGAGTGAAAAGTTGAGGAAGAGGTCTCACATGTATAGTAGACTGAATCAAACACATTAGAGCTTGAAATGCCTTCCTGATTGATCCAGATCTTTTATTACTCAGAGACGGGAGGGTCAAACAATGCTTTCTGGCTCAATACCTGTGTGACTGACTCCCAGTGAAGAAAGGTCTGGAGGGCCAGGTCACTATCCCTTTGCAAAACAAGTGGCTTTAAACTAGGTAGCTGTCTGCAGCATGGGGTCACATTTGCCCTGTGCCAGCTCTGTCAAGGACAGGAAGGAGCCCATGGTGTTAGAGTCGACCCATGGCACTGAAGCAAGGGACATGCAGAGCCAGAGACCCTCTCATTGCTTGTCCTTCAATACCCAACTCCATCTTGGTATTTGCACACCGACTGTCTGGTGCAATTTCTACATATTATAGCTTAATTGCAGATTCTTTAACAACACAAAAAATATGTTCCTATCTTAGGAATTATGTCTTGCAGCCTACTAAATATGCTAATGCATCTCTAAGCAGGGATAAAGTTCTCGCCATACCCCCCAACAGTTGTGTGGAGCCTGCTGCCAAGTGATTGTTAATTGTGGAGCCCGAGCGGGCTTTGCAATCCATCTTAATTGTCATACTTACTTCAGGTTCTGTGATAAGGCTCCATGTTCTGTTTCAAGTGACAATGTTGACAAGGGGAAAGGGTGTGGGCCTGAGCCTGTGGTTCTGAAGGGGTTGTGTGCTCTGACCTGCCGAAGGTTGATATGGACGGTCTGCGAAGGGATTTGAGTTGTCATGGGGTCCCCAGGCGGTTGAATGGAGAGATGGTCTGTCTTGCTTTTTCCTGTTAGGATCCTGCCACGTGGAGCATTGATGAACTCAGCACAACGCTGAATGGGAGCTTTTTGGCAGCTGAGACACTGGGCTAAGCTGCAGGTCAGAGATAACACCAGTGCGGATCTCCTCCTGCCCAGCTCCTAGCGAGCTTTCTTCCCTCCTGAGTGCAGGAAATGGCTCATGGTAAATGCGTTCACTTTTCAGTTTTCCTTTCTTCTAAAATGGAGCCTGACAGATTGGACTTTTCAGCTCCCCCTTTTTTTCACCACCTCTGCGTTCTACCTCCGAAATCCTCCTCAGGAAGCAGGAGTTAATCTTGCTGAGGAAATGATAAGGTGATCCTTGATTTTCAGGGGAAAGCGCAAGGCTCCAGCCGCCTTGTTGCTGCACATGAACTTGTCGCTGTCCACCTTTGAGGCTGGCTTGAGTTTTCTGTCTCCTCTTTCTCTTCAGTATGCAGGGAAGGGTGGTGTGGTGGAGAGGCGACTGCCCGGCGCATGTACACCAACACCATGTAACATCAGCAGCACTAGAGGAAAAGGAAGATGGGACTTGGAGGTCATATTGACTTCATGATAGTTTTCTCCTGGCCTCATGTGGCCCAATACCCAAAGGGCTCGTGGCTGCTTGCACACAGTCCTTATGCATTCCCAAGGTTTCTGAGAGCTGGAGAACAAAGGGAAACTTCCAGCAAAGAGTTACTCTAAAACCTTTGGCCAACATCCTGTATTCATAAAAAGCAATGTAGAAAGAATTCTATCCAGTTTTTCTCTCTGCCCTAAACTTAAGCAGTCAAAGCTCCGTTTAGAAGAAAGGTATTTGAAATGGATCCTTGTGTGGTATTGATTTGTGTCTGTGAAACCACTCCCGTCCCTAGTCAAACTCTGAGTGGGAGGCCATGTGCTTGGCTTCAGCTAGACACGAATGTTTCTTTTTCTCTAAATTGAGTTTATGGTGCCCTTTGAAGAACAAGGAATGCACGTGTGTGTGTGTGTGTGTGTGTGTGTGTGTGTGTGTGTGTGTGCATTCACGCAAGCTCAAGTGGGAATGACCTTGATGGTAGAGAGGACAAGAAGAGAAGGAAGAGATGGATGGAGAAAGACTTTCTGTCAAGCTTCAGTAAGCATTAGAAAACAAGAGAGTTGTGGGCAGAACTGAGAGTCACAGCGTGTTCACAGGGCTGACACCTTGCAACGGGCAGGGTGATGCTGCCCTTGGAACTCTGCCACTGTTCACCAGTTTTGTGCATCCTTTGGTTCTCATGTGGGCAAAGGTGAGAGAGAGAGAGAGAGAGAGAGAGAGAGAGAGAGAGAGAGAGAGAGAGAGAGAGAGAGAGAGAGAGAGATCAGCAGGGCACATAGATGTCCAAATATGATGAGCCTGTGAGGATAAGAACAGTGACTGTGTTTGAACTCCATCAGAATCTGCTTTGATGCAAGATAATGGTACCAGGCCTTCCACAACCAAATAGCTTCTCAAGCCCTCCTCCCCCACTCAGGCACCATAGGTACTAGGCAATTCTCATCCTCTCTGAATAACTAGAACTGAGTCTCTCCTGGGATGAGTCTCCAGGCCTCTCTGGTTATAAGAAGTATTTCCAAGGACCTCTGAGATTTCCCCAATGTAACTTTCATGATAATAGGTAGAATTGGACAGCCTCAGGACTCCAAAGAAATCGTGGTGTAAAGTGCTCCATGTAGAAGCCAGCACACCGTGGGCCCTGCCTGCCCACCAGTCCTCTTTGAGAATGAAGGCAGCTTAATTTCTTATTGAAGACTTCCTTTAGCAGGGCTTGTCAGTTGTAATACTGCCTCAGGGGGTGGGGAGCTGGGTAGGGGCTTCTTGCCTGAATGGAAGCTGAGTTGTTTATAATTTCATTGATATAAAAGTATGCAGGTTGGAGTTGACCCAAACTATTCTAATCCTGGATATATATATCTTGGATATATGTGGCTGAATGTCACTGTCATAAGATATAAGATATATCTATATATCATCTCTCTCTATGTATATATATATATATACATATATGATGTGAAAACCCTTAAATCTCTGTGTCTCCTTAATGACACTTGCTCACATATTTCTATTGGTTCAAGCAATATCTCTAAGTAAAAGCATATTTATGTTATCATTATGAAATGCCAGAGAGGCTTCTTTTATGTGGGTACTTTTGAATCTTTATTTACTATCCCTGTAACAACAGAAAAGAGAGAATGTGGACAGAAGTGGAGATTGGAGCTCTGTCAGGTCATTATAAGTTTTGATCATAGAATTAGTCAAAGAGGTCATGAGATTGGAGCCTGGAGTGTCCTAAATAATTTTGAACATGTCTAGATATGTAGACAATAGGAAAGCTTTTTATTAGCTTTGTAGAACAACCAGAGCTTAATTTCGATTTCTTTTCCATGATACTTTTTATTTCTGGTCACCTTCCTTGAGTCTATAATGAGAGGAATAATGTGCATCCATGCTGCCTGTGACAATCCAGGGCCCTTCACTTAGATTTGTAATTCTCAAATCCTTTCTCTACTCCAGCTCTCTCTCTTTCTCTCTCTCTTTCTGCCTGTTTCTCTCTTTTTCTCTCTGTGCCTAAGAATTGTATTGAGCTTGTGAGCTCAAGAGATTTTCCTGCTTTAGCCTCCTGAGAGCTGGGTCTGTAGGTATGCACCTCTTGTCTGTCTTCACTTAACATGGTGTAGTGGTCTGGGATCTTGAGTCCAGCCCTTAAGTATGTTCTGATCCAGCTTGAACTCTGGCTGTTTTCGTTTTCTCTAGGTGTTGTCCATGTAGGATGAAGAGAGCCAGCCTCCTCCACCATGATGGAGCTTCCACAGGAAACTATATGCTTGAAATAAACCCTTTCTGCCATAAGCTGCTGCTGGTTGGGTGTTTGTCCCAGCAATGAGAAGGCAACTACAACACATGAGCTTCTGTGATGTTCTTTTGGGAAGCCACACGTTTTCCCCTAGCTCTCTGTCATCACATCTGACCACCATGCAAAAATCAATGCCTTAAATGATGTATCTGAGTGGTTTGTTTGTTCTGCAGAGGTTATGTGAGCTTTGTCCTTAGTCTATGACTAAAACTCCTTGTAAATTTCTGTAGTTTTTGGTATTTTCTGTGTGTATATATGTATATAAATGTATATATTTTAAAATGAGAAAAATATGTTCTGTGTATTTCGCAATATGTTTGGGTTAATGGTTATATAATCACACACACATACACACATACACATCTGCATATAGTATGTTCTTTCTGATTGTTCTATTCATATATATATATATATATATATATATATATATATATATGGTAATTCTTAAATACACAGAAAATTATGAGCAAAAGTAAATTTACCTGTAATTCCACCATCTAGAATTAGGCATTGTCATAATTTGTATTTTTAAATATTGTTTGGCTTATTGTTTTATATATCAAAAATGTATGTGCCACTTTATAATTTTTAAAGTGTTATTTGGTGTTTCCTATTTAGCATCTTTAAGTTCTCTCCAATTCTTTTATGTTGTTGGATCTAAGTGGGATTGATATAATGCCTTAATGCTAGATCTGGCTTGTGTTCTGGAAAGGCTAGCTCACAGCCTGTACATAATATATTTCAATCTTCTTAATATGCATTTTCCTGCTCTGAATCAGTGACTTATTTTTTGAGCTTTGTTAGTACTTCTTTTCAAGCTTGAAACAAAAGAAATTACCTAAAAATAACCCAAGACTATTATCCAAGACTTTAAAGTAGATGAACCAATAGGTTGATACCTTTGATCCTTAGGTAAAAAGTTACAGTTCTTTGTTGGCTTTCTGCAAAAGGAGGAAGTCAGGGCAAATTACATGGAGGATGCTATTTTATGCATGAAAGAGTCTACTTTTGAAAGCTAGTAAACAAGTTTCAACATTGTTTAGGTAAAGTAGCTCATTCATTTCACACTTATTTATTGAGCTAATCCTTACTATGTGGCAGACATTGCTGTAGGCATGAGGATTCAACAGTCAGCACAACAGATTAAAATCTCCTTCTGTGAAAGTTCATTACATCAAAACAAACTAATTGAACATTGAAACTTTCTTCTTAAATTTCACATTTAAAAAGAAGAAATTTTACTTCATTTTATAAGTTCAGGGGCGGGTTGGAGTTATGCAGGGAAAGGTTCTATCAGTATTATTGCACTATTTATTATACTGTTATTCTAGTATTATTACACTCATTCCAATATTAAGTATGTCTTTCCTATCAGAGACCTAGCTCACTTACTCTCCCAAACTCCAATTTTCAGTAGGCAAAATGGCAAACAAATATAGTGGTCAAGACCAATTTCATTGAATTACAAATAAATGGTATCAATCTTAATGCATGTTCTCTTCTTAAAGAGGAAAATAGAAAGACAGGAGAAGAAAGAGCAAACACAACCTTGTCAAGGAGCAAAATTTGGGTGAAAAATTAAGACAGGTAATTTATTTGCAAATCAAGTTTTTTTTAAATTTGAAGTTATAGACTTTCTCAGCCATAATCAATAGTGGAGAAATTAACAGGAGTAACCAAGGGAGAAATAAAAAGAGAAAGATAAAGCCCAATAGACCAACAATTCCTTTAATTCACATGTGTACTCCATGAATCATCTAGATATGAGCACTTAGAAAATATAAAGAAACATGTAGAAATTTAAAAAAACAAAGGCTTTCATGGTTACCTTGGTGGTTTCTCACCCTTTTCTTTCAGATTGAGTGTATCAATGCAGCATCAAAAGAGATAAATGTTCCACTTGGAATTGAACATTTTTTTTTGAATGACAGATTCCAGGATATGCTGCAGACAGATTTTCACATGAATATGTTGAGAATTTATTTATTTATTTATTTACTTTTTATTGTATTTATTGTTAATAATTAGATACATTATATGAGCAAATCTAGTGACGGTACCCCCATTTCCCTCCTCCCTGTCCCCAAACCTCTGAGGGCCCTCCTTGGTGGGCTTACTGGATCTGTCCTTGGGGTAGGGAGCTATGAATTGCACAAGAAGTAGCCAGTTTTTCATCCCGTTGTGTGTTGTTGCTGAGGGGGGCCATGTCTCTGGATATTCTCCTCCACCATGGCTCTTACATTCTTTCTGTCCCTTCTTCCACTCAGTTCTCTGAGTCATGGTGGTGAGTTTTAAGTCTGCTTTATTGTTGAGATCTTAAGAGTCTCTGGACTTCCTTTTTGGATTGTGTTGGGAATCCTCGGTGTCTGTCTCCATTGTCTTTTCATGGGTTATCTGAGATGCTATGGAGGTAGTTCACTTGCTCATCTCGCCACTTCCTCAAAGGTTTTGCTTGGGTCTTAGATGAAAATTTAGAGGTGGTTCATCTCCTCCCTGGGTGCCAGCCACCATCCCATGTCTTGTTGGTGGAATTGGGTTGCCCATGGTTCTCACTGCATTTTGAAAAATACAAACAGAATCTCTAAAGATATTTTTTAAAAAATATTTTTTCATTTATTTGCAGGGAGAGAGCAAGAATTAGAGGGAGGGAGGGAGGGAGGGAGGGAGGGAGAGAGAGAGAGAGAGAGAGAGAGAGAGAGAGAGAGAGAGAGAGAATTGACATACCAGGGCTTATTGCTTCTGGAAATGAATTCCAGATCCATGTGCCACTTTGTGAATCTGGCTTTACATAGTTACTGAGGAATCAAATCCAAGTCATCAGGTTTTGTAAGCAACCAACTTTACCCGCTGAGCCCCATATGTTGAGAATTTAGAGAGGTTCTGAATGAGTTAGCTTGCATTTTTGAGTTAGTGTGTAAGAATGGCATCTTTGTTATTTTTTCAGGGGTTTATGAAAAAAATGTGTTATAATTTTACTTAGAAAATATGAGTGTGTGCTGGATTCAATAATGTATGCAGTTCAATAACTCAGCCATGGACTAGAATACAGCTGCTGCACAGTGCTGGAAGATGCAGATATTCAACTAAGAGAGCTCAGCAAATTATTCACAAATGTTCTTGAGAAGAGAAAGGAAAGGAAAGAAATGAGGAAGGAAGTAAAAGTAGAAAAGGAAGAGAGCACCAATGGATATTAAGAGAGCTAGAAAGAATTATTTGTAGGCATAATTACTCTGGATTTACCCTTCCAGTTTGTTGCTAGTGAAAAAAAATTGACAGTCTTTAAGTGGGATGGTATAATTTACATCTAAAATGGTTTGAATATGTGACTATCTCAGAACAAAGAATATAATGCAGCTCTATGTTTATGGAAGTGATAAGAAATCCTTTTTAGCTTAAGTGATATTTAAAGATATGGAGACTTCGGGTTTATATGTTTTCTATTTTTTGTGATAATTGTGATTGAATCCAGGACCTCACACATGCTAAGCATGTGCTCCATCACAAGCTTGTCTTATCATCTGATTATGTTCCTATTTTAGCATATTGTGCTTAAAATTTAAAAAGTAAGCTACTATCAATGCTGGTTTAGTTCCAAATATACAGACTCTCCCATTATTTCTCTATTAAATATTGTCCCAGTCGTATCTCAAAGCCAGTCAACACCTTCCTGCTCTCTAGACTGTGGCATTCCATGGGCTGGGAATCCTGGACTGAACACAAAGGTGAAAGCTAGCTGAGCATTGGATTTCCCACTTTCTCTACTTCCTTTCTGCAGATGTGACAATGGATTCTAGCTGCTTCTCCTGCCATGCTTTCTCCCCCATGATGGACTTCACTTGTAACTGTAAATGAAAAATAAACCCTTTCCTTCCTTAAGGTGCTTCTGGTTGGGGATTTTGTTCCAGCCCTGAGAAGGTAACTGATAGAGCTCCATGTTTTGGTCAGGTATTCAAGGGTACCATGTGGCTAGGATATGCAGCTAACAAAGATAGAGAAATGTATTTAACTCTGGAGTTCAAAGTAGTTTTCACTTAATCTGAGTCTTAAAGGACCAGCAGGATGTGAAGGGCAGAGCTATAGGGAGGGAATGCCAGTATCTGGGAACATCTACCATGGGCAGTTGGAAGGAGGGATTATGGGATCTGACAAAAGTAGAAAGGCCCTGAAATGTGTTCTAAGTTCATGAGGACCAAAGTATAAAACAGAATGAAAGCTTTGCAATAACAAATGGAAAGAATGGATATTAACAAAGGGTCATTATGAAGAAATCTTAGCTGATGAAGACTTAGACGGTTTGGTTCTTAAACTAGGTTGTGAAGTTTATGGAAATGGAGTTGTGAATTACATCATTATTTAAATATTGTGAGTCAAGTAGGAGATAGGAACATAAGAAAAATAAAACCTGCAAAAAGATTTTTTTTAATGAATCTAAGGCATGCTGAGGCATAAGGTTAAATAAATGAATTTCTTCTCCCTGAGACTTTCTTTTCCCTACAAAGGATTTCCGTTACAGTTAATGGCCCACCATTCTCTTAACTGCAGAAGTAAAAACTATGACAACTACTTTGGGCCCTCCTTCCTCTCACTCTCAAACTTATTCTGATTCTGCCCTGCTGCCATTCTTCATTAGATTCCCTGGGGATGGAGGTCTGCAATCAGATCAAGGAACTTCCTTGTCTGACAGCCTCCAAGGCTGATGGCTGCACTTAGTGTAAGCCCCGGCCTCCATGTGCTCAAATCACAGCCTTAGCTCACTTTCTTTTGGATTGTGCCTCTTCTTTTGTTCCTTGAACTCACCTTAGGGATTGAACTATTTTTTAAAAATCTGAATGCCAGGCTGGAGAGATTGCTCAGTGGTTAAGGCACTTGCCTCCAGTGCCTAAGGCCCGAGGTTTATTCCCCAGGACCCACATAAGCCAGACCCACAAGGTGGTGGCCCTGGTGTTCTCTCTCTCTCTCTCTCTCTCTCTCTCTCTTTCTCTCTCTCTCATCTCTCTGCTTGAAAATGAATAAATAATTTTTTTTAAAAAAAATCTGAATGCCATGCTTTTCAGGAAAAAAAAAGCCATCAGCTCAAATACCTAAACATTCCTTGGATCACCAATCTGGAGAACTTTGTCCACGTCCCATTTCCTTCTCTAATTTCTTAAGAAGCAGGTCACTGTAATCATATTCAGAAAAAAAAAATGTTTGCCCCAAACTAGCCTCTAACCCTTTACTCAACTACACTGTTTTCATAGTGCTTAATAAGGATTTGAACTTGACAAAACATCTATTTGTTTATTGATTTCTCTCCCCAGGAGAATTAAAGTCAGAGGCCAAGACTTCATTTGTCTACTCAGTGCTGTAAACTCAGGGCCAGTTGAGTCCTTTAAACTTAGTAGGTGCTCAATACATGTTTCTTAAATGAAGCCGACTAAAAAGAATGTGGGCGAGGATGCGGTAATGGGGAGAGAACAAGTGCCTTTGATATAAGATAGCTGGAAGGGTGGAGAGATAGACAGGTGACAGATAGATAGATAGATAGATAGATAGATAGATAGATACATACATACATACATACATACATACATACATACATACATAGATGATAGATAGAGAGATACATACATACATAGATGATAGATAGGTGATAGATAGATACATACATACATACATACATATATAGATAGATGATAGATAGGTGATAGATACATACATATATAGATGATAGGTGATAGATACACACATACATACATATATAGGTAGATGATAGATAGATGATAGATACATAGATACATAGATAGATGACATGTGATAGATAGATGATACCTATTGGAGCAAATTGTGTAGATATTTTGTGTGTGTGTGTGTGTGTGTTATTTTTCTGACTATATTTTGTTCCATCAGTTAGAGAAACAACTTCCTTCTTCTTACACACCAGCTTATCATGAGTTGCTGGATGAAAAGCCTTTTGTATTGCAGGAGAAGACAAGCTTCAAATTTAAAAATGAAACAAAAAAATAAGGGTTTTCTGTTTTAATTAATCCACTGGGTGGGTGAGAGTCCGGTCCGGCAGGCATGCTCTCTGGAATCCAGGCAATTCAGTGACAGTTACAGTAGGGACAAGTGTTGGGGAGGTCAGATGAGTTGAGTTTGTGGCATGTGTAATAATTATAGATGTGCTTGGTTTTGCTATAGTATTTCATGGTGATATGTAATTAGAATGGGAAATGACCTTCTTATTGCCAGTTCCTTCCCTAGCCAGGGTAGGACTGCTCCATCAACAAACGTTGCTATGCCTTGTTGGGTCTGATTCTCAAGCATTTTAACAGATGGAGTTCACACATTAATTTTCTAATAGAAATAATGGTTTCAAGACACGGAGGAGATGGTAGGAGCTGTTTCTTTCCACTTGTTAAAAGCTATACCTTCCTGGTGAGAAAGCAAGGAACTAAGTAAGTGGGCTCCACCATTCTCCTGGAAGGTGTCACCTGCTGTGAGGTATGGCAGAAATCCTTGGCCAGCTTTACCTTTCCTGTGCTGTCCTTGAACGTATGTTGGCAAAGTTGGCAGATTTTATCACTAGCGGTGTGTCCCACATGCTATTCATTCATGGAATATGGCCTTGGGAGAGGAAACTTAATGTGAAAATAAAATTACCATCATTTTTCAGGGGCTTTGGGAATCTCACATATAAAGGAAGAATATCCCTAAAAAGAAAGACCTCAGTTCAGAAAAATAAAACAAAGACAAGGGAGACAGGAGAGGGAGGGAGGAGAGGAGAGAGAGGGAGGGAGGTTCTTAGGTCTCAAGCAGACACTGTGGGCTTGCCGTAGCTGCTGAGCCAGAGCTGAGGACAGGAGACAGTTTGCCCAGCCTCACCGTGCATCGCAATATGCTTTTGATTTCATATTTTAAAAATAAGGTGAATGATCTCAAAAGGAAACAATTTCAAGCAAGTTTATTTTTTTGCTTTTTCTTTCTAATGGACAATTAAAAAACAATCCTGGTCCCATTTCAGAGATTTTTCTCATTTCTTAGTACAACTGTAATTTAGGCACATTGAATAGTGTAATGGTGTTATTAGATATTATCATGCTTGTTTTATTCATAAAATCTGTGACACACCTAATTTGTATTCTTCTTGAGGAAATGTCCTGGAATAGGTTTTGTGTTCGTTTCTTTTTTGAGCATGTCATAAGGTGTGAGTTAGAATGCAAGTTCTTAAGAAGAAGAATAGCATGCATTTCTTCTCTTTCTAAGTGTTGGAATGCATAACAATTTTCAGCTTTGAGGACTTTCAATAGACTATTGTTTGTTTTCTCCCAAAGTCCCAGTCCACCAAGTCCCACTGTGATACACTTCCTATCTATTATGACAGATATTTATATTTCATATTAGAATAAACTATAGTTAATTTTCTTCTGAAAAAATTTTGAAGTTTTTTTTTATGATCCATAAGGTAATTGGAAATATTCTAGGCTATCACAAAAGCAGAGCTGGGAGATACTGCTTTTGTGATTAGCACTTTGTAAGCCTCCAGAAAATATTAAAATCAGTGTAGATTGTCCAATTTTTGGAGAATTCACTTTAGTATAATGTGATGTGTTAACAAGTATGCAGAGAAGAGCTTGTGATTCCAGAAAGATGGATTTGCAGAAGGCTTTTATCCAAATTAATTCAAAGAACAACAGGAACAGTTGTGCATTGGGGCAGAAGGAATAAGGTGACTCAATTAAATTATAGAGAAATCTCCAGAAAAATAAATTCTCTTAATCCAACCCCACCCTAATAATAATCCTGTCATCAATGCCTAATAAAGTTAGAAAGGATTCTCTTACCAAATATTTTTACATGATTATGAACCAAATATTGAAACCTGATTTCTTTTGAAAGAATGATATTCTATGTGGCTAAGGATAAAGAGAGAAATTTGCAAAGAAATGCACCTGCTGAATGTGTGCCTGAAGCTTCCTGTCTTTACCTAATTCATTTTTGGCTCTTGCTCATGCCTAGCCATGGTGATAGGCTGAGAAACTCATGCCAAGTCCTTGCGGGTTGCTGGAACAGTAGCAGGACTCCTTGGTGAATAAGGAAGGACACAGCTAGCCTCGGGGTCCGGGTCCCACTCAGCAGGGCTTCTTCAGAGTTGACCACGGCAGTGCACGAAGACCCATTGTGTAGCTGGCTAATTGGCGTTGTTAGCCTCTTGCCATTACATGGATCCAGGAAGGCAATTTGGTCTCTGTCCACATTCAGAGCTGGGCTCCACACACCAGTAGGGCTGGACTGAGAGTTTGGGATCCATTCATTTAATACTAAAACCTAGATTCTCTTTGTGACTGAGGCAGATTTAGGAAATGCTTTAGTGTTCACAGACTTACAAGAGTAGATGCAGGATAAAGATCCTAGGTAAGTGAACATGTAGACCCAGAAACATTAGGCTCCTCGGAAACCATTTCTGCTTTTTAGCAGGAGTGTCTTTGGCAGGCTAGTCTGGTTTGGGCTTCCTGGTTTTTCTGCCCAGTGGTCTGCAGGGTAATTGCATTCCAAAAGACAGGCCCAGCTATCTTCCTGTTCTTGAAACCTTGAGAAGGTGTTCTTGTCTGAGAGATGTGTCCACAGCATCACCTGGTTAGTAGAGAGAGTTGATTAATACCCCAGTAGCCTTGAACATATTTTCAGCATATATGTTCTTTAGGAGTAAGGTCTCCACTTTCTTTAAAAGAGGGTGTAGAAAAATGTTTGAGAGTGGATCTTTTTAACCACTTGCCTTCCCTTATCTTTACTGTGTGGTACTTAATCAGGGAAAGAGCCATTTCAGACCAACAGCGAAGCTTCTGCCCACATTTCCCTCATTCCTGGTTTTTAAAAATTTTTTCTATTTAAGGTACATGTTCCCTTTTACAGTTTTCTTCTTAGCTCTCTCTAATTTCTTATATTTTAGGATTTGTTGAGGAAGTAAAATAAATTTGAAATGAGAGAGAGAGAGAGAGAAAACAAAATGAGATAATGTCACAAAAAATAGACTTGTCTTTTCTATCCCAGAATGGCTGGGGTGGGGGGGAGCAGGGGACTATTCTCACTCAGTGTCACGCTACTTAGACTTTGATCCTGTGACTCAGTTATTAGCACCCTACTTCCCTGTGTCACAACCCAAGAGTTTGAGGGAGTCCCGTGAGCAGTGGAAACACTGCACCTGAAAGGGCGAGCCCCAGAGTGGTAGGGAGCAATCCTCACTGGTTGAAAGAAGATAAAACTTTCCCCTTTGCTACCTCACCAGGATGTGTGAAGATTAGACACTGTCTGTAAAGTCCTTATCCAAAGTACTTGTCCTATCCTAAACAAGATTAGGCCACAGATAAAGAAGAAAGCATGTATAGGGCCCACCAGAAGGTATGGCCTAAAATTTTTGAGTTTATTGGTAATATATACTCCAACCCATTGAGTTTGGTTTGTCTGGCAAAAAGTTAGGTATGCTTGACTGATCTTTCTATTTATTCATAAGGTTAAAGAAATTGTTTGATGGAGGAAGATTTGTGTGAAAAACAAAGTGGGTTTTGAATGGGAAGCAGGCTTTCTTTGAAAAGAAGGTGAGGGGGAAGGTCTCCAGGCACATTTGCATATATATATATATATATATATATATATATATATATATATATATATATCTGTGATCTGCAAGCACGCTTGGGCAATTCTCACGCTGTACCTTGGAGTTCTCAGACACAGCCAAGAGCTCTGCAGTGCATTGGTACTACAGCAGCTTTATTGCAGCATTCAGCGACGACTTCATTTTTAGCGTTAGAAAAAAAAATCCCTCTTCACTTAATTCAGACAGTGACCTGCAGGCCTCACTCTGACTGAAGGAGCCGTTCACAAGACTTCCAGACAACAGCAGGGCTTTTTCCTAGCAACCACATCAAAGCCACGTCCCCCAGAATAGCTCCTTCCCAGATTTCCTTTGGCTCACAGGTTCACAGGGATTTGAAAGCTCCTGCCATCCAGTTCAAACTGCTCTTTCCCACTGAAATGGACAGGAAAACTCCTGAGGAATGTTCCCGGCCTCTGGGAGCTGGGAGCTCTGCAGCAAGGCTTGCTTCATCCTGGGAGGACCTGATGGTCATTTGGCTCAGAGAACCCCTAACTTGGTTATCGCCTGCGTCTGCCAGTGTGCTCCCAGGGAATGAGGTCTCTGTTTCCTTTCTGCCACTACCTAATATCAGCTATGCCCAGGAGCCGGCCAATGAAGACTTCCTGTTTGTTTTGAGTCATTCTTAGAGTGATAAATATACTTTAGCTTTCTGCTTCGAGAGGAAAGAAACCAGCTGCCCTGAACTCAAAAGTAAAATGCAAAAAAAGAAAAAAAATTAAATGCAGAAAGTCAACTGAAGAGTTCTGTTATCATGGAGTTTCAAAGGCAGCATAAGAAATGAAAAATAAAAAATAAAAATAAACTATAAACCTGGACCGAGTAAATAATTTCCATATTAAAGCATCCCAGACCTAAGTTGTTTGTCTTTAATCATTTGGGCGAACCATGTATTTCTTATTTCTTCTAAAACTGAGCATTGCTTAGAAAATTTTTAAAAAATGTAAACTCACACCACAGAGTAATGGTGAGCTGTATAAATAAACAATTACAGTTGTGGCGTTTTGATCTGGCCCCAAGTTTTTAATGCCATTTTGGAATGAACATATAATGCTTCTGGATAAACAGTAATGTTTATGTTGGTGGGGACATTCACTGTTGTATTGAGTCATTTGCATACATGATTATTTGGACTTGAAGTAACCCGAGAACAAAAGAATATTATAAAATTATTTAAAGCAAGAATGACAGGAAATCCTGTATAGCTCAAGTAGCACTTTTTAAATAAAGCTGTGGCATTTTAAAGCTCTGTTTTAATCACATTTTTGTGCGTTTATTTTTGATAGGGTTGGATCTGATGACCAGAGTGTCTTCTGAATGGAATCATGATTTCACTTCTGACCTACAGATAACTTTAGGATCCCTTCCACTGGGACATTTTCATCTTTGTCTTTTTTAAAAAAGTTTAATATGGATCTGACTTGTAGAAGTTAGAAAATCTAGCAACGCCTCGTATGTGCTTAGAGTGGAGATGAGTCACTCACTCCTCCTTAGCAGGCCTAATCTTTGGAAGCAATTTCCAGAAGAGGGAAAAGAATATTTACTAATAATCTCTAGTCAGGCTCATTGATGAGAATAAGGGGAATGTTTAATCAATACTCTTAAAAGGAAAGCGAGCATTCACCGTTTAATGCTGTCAAATCAGTGAGGCAGGTTTGCAGGCAGGACACTGCACTCTGGCCTTGACAATGGTTTTGAATGTTTGTAAATTGCATGAGTAAATAGAAAATGCTGCGGAATACCTGTTTGTGGAGGGTCTCCTCGCATTGCCTGGGACATATGCCTGAAATGCCAAAGCTCACATTACAAAAAATAATAATAATTCGATGATGTTGGCCACTTATAAAAGAAGATATACATATAAAAACGATGACACATTAGTTATCCCAACCACTAAAGCGCAGTGGTGTTCCCTTAATTCCACTGCTCAGGAGTCTGAAGTAAGAGGAACTTGAGTTTGAGGCTTAGCCTATAAAACAAGACCCTGCTCACCAACTCCAATAACAAAACAAAACGACAAAACTCTAAACAGATAAACAAATAACCAAAAGACAAATCGACTCATACAAAATACTGTTTTCACTTTATACATATGTGGAAATGTTTCTTTAAATATAATACCATCTAATTGATATAAGGAGGAACAGAAAGTGTTTAAGAACTGAAGATGAAAAAACTTAAGTACTGAAAAATAAAATGTTGTCTGTCGTTACGGAGATTTACATTTGAACTTGGGAACAATGGAAGCGGAAAAAGGCTGATATTAGGAGGAAAGGGAAAAAAAAACCCCATAGAAGCTAGCTAGCATTTTCTTTCTTTTAAAAAATATTTTATTTATTCATTTTCAATCAAAGAGAAAGAGAGAGAGAGAGAGAGAGAGAGAGAGAGAGAGAGAGAGAGAGAGAGAGAGAGAGAGAGAAGTGAGCACCAGGGCCACTACCTTGTGGGTCTGACCTATGTGGGCACTGGGGAATTGAACCGGGGGCCTTTGGCACTCGAGGCAAGTGCCTTAACCACTGAGCAATCTCTCCAGCCCTAGCTAGCATTTTCTGAGGGAAAGCACAGATTAACACAAGTTTATGGGATAAACAGAGGTGCAAGTCTAAGTGTGCTGGAGCATAATTTTGGTGGATGCCTCTGTCTCTGTGCTTTGAAGAAGAGGTTACAATATGTTTGCTTGGGATTTAGTGACATCTTTTTCAAAAATAAAATATATCATTTAAAATAAATTAGACCTCTGACTGGGTGGGACCTATCACTTAACCAAATATAAACTGGTGTGAAAAAAAAAAAAAACCCAACACCCTTTACCTTTGACAGAGCTATTGAATGTCAAGTAATGAAGTGAAACAATTATGCTCCAATTGATATCTCTGGATTTCAGTTGATCCAATCACCCTCTCCTCCCAGCAAGAGTACTTGCATACACTGTTCAAAACCAGCTTTGGCTGTGAAGACACATTTTGGATACAGCCTTAAAGAATGAGAAACCTGAAGGGATTCCATGTGCTTAGAACTGACTTGTTTCTTCATAATTGAGTAGGAACCTAATGAAACCTTCCAAGAGCATATGATTCTCCTTCTCTGACTGAAGACAGGTGGCCATCCGCCTTGTGCCAGTGATCATGATTCCAGCAATGTCGTTCCTTCTTTGGGGGAAGAGATGTACATCTGGCTGGGTAAGAACATTTCTTAGCATCTTCTTAAGGGACCCAGGCTGGCAAAGGATTTCCCAGTGTAGAAACTTGCAGCAGAGGCAGAGGAGCATGTGCTGAGCCTGCGTCTCTCAGTGACACCACATTTCACCTAAAAGTTTCAGACAGTTCAGCTGAAGGAGAGGCTGAGGGCAAGAGGAACAAGGACCGTGGAGAGTTCAGGGTCATTTGCTGTTCAAGGATTGTCAAAAATAAATGATTTATTAGAAGAAATCGGGTTGGAAGTGTGGATGTTTTTCACACCGACTTTCACACTTCTGAGGTGACAAGTCCAGCCCTCATGAACTAAAATGGCAGGTTTAACACTAAACCCACCCAGCCCTATTCTAGTCTCCAACCCCACTCACTCTTTGAGAGGAAGGGGGCATCATGCTCTCTGGCTCTCTAGCTGGAGAGGAGCCTCCATGATCTGCACTTTGACTTGATGTCTTTCCAGGGGTGTAATGATGTCTCCAGTGCCTTTGGCTTTAGGTCAGTCTTTATTTTTCTTCATACTGATCTTCTCCTCCTCCTCCTCCTCCTCCTCCTCCTCCTCCTCCTTCTGATTTAGGGTATACTTATATAGTCCTGGCTGGCCTTAAGTTACTAAGTAGAACAAACTGGTCTTAAACTCAGCAATTCTCTGGCTTCTGCCTCTTGAGTGCTGGGATTTCAAGTATGCACCATCCTGCCCAACTTTCTGTCCTGTTCTTGAATTACACCAATGAGTTCATGAACTTGACTAACTGGGGTCATCGTAGCTATGTCTTAGGTTCTGTTGTCTGTTGCTTTGCTTTATCTAACTCACTAACTAGTAGTGATACAATTTATTTCTTACCGTCTTTCACATTTTAGAATGGCCTATTTGATCCCAATTTGGAGTCACAGAATGCTGGCCCAAAGACCATTCAGGATATTATCTCAAAGTGAACCAACAGAGCTCTTGAGTTATCAGCTCTGAAACTGGATTGTCACTGTTTTTCTCCAGCCCAGGAAACAACTCCCTCATCTACAAGGCTGTGGAAAAAACAAAACAAACAAAACAAACAAACAAACAAACAAAAAACACCTAGAACTTCCTCATGATTCCTCTTCCTTTACGACCTTCTGCCCAGTCACTGGTAAATATGTTTTTCTTTTTTTTAAAATTTTATTATTTGTGTGTGTGTGTGTGTGTGTGTGTGTGTGTGTGTGTGTGAGAGAGAGAGAGAGAGAGAGAGAGAGAGAGAGAGAGAGAGAGAGAGAGAGAGAGAGAGAGAGAGAGAATGGTCACACCAGGGCCTACTGCCACTGCAAACCAACTCCAGATGCATGCGCCACTTTGTGCATCTGGCTTTATGTGTATATTGGGAAATTAAATCTGGGTGGTTATGCTTTGCAGGTAATTGTATTAATGGCTAAGCCATCTCTCCAGCCTAATCCTATCTTCTTGTTATCCTGAAATGATCCAGCTCTTTTTCAAGAGAACTACCATCTCTTGCTTTGATACAGTAAGAGCCAAGCATATACCTCTTTTT